>JAQIFP010000033.1:0-57087 GCA_030141585.1 Ophryocystis elektroscirrha
AGATATATATATAAATAAATATATAAATATATATATATATATATATATATATATATATATATATATATATATATAAATATATATATATATATAAATTTATGAATATATATACATATGGATATATAAATATATAACTATATAAGTATATAATTACATATATGTATACACACATATATATATATATGTGATTATGTATATATACTTATATATTACTCAAACATATTTAACTATACTATAAATTTATTATTCTGCTTTAAAAATCAATCAAGCATATGAGTACTTATTCATTAATTTATCGACTTAATTAATGAATATAGATACAGATATATAAAACATTATAGTTAAGCATATTTAAACTTATGGTTTTTCAAAAGATTTGTATATAATTTACATTTTCAATTTTCTTCATTTCTTCAGTAACCTCAACTTTGAGATAATTAACTTCAATTATTTCTTCTTCCGCCTAAATAATGAGAACAGTAAGTATTTATTGATAATCAGAAAAAAACATAGGTAAATTGAAGTATACTTACATCAAAAGGAGAGGAAGCATTGGGTTTCAACCTATAATCAATGTATTTCTTTTGTGTATAGTCAGCTGGTAAATGTTCTAATGTCATCAATCTAGACGTCAATGTTTCCAATATTAACAAAAAATGATTATCTTTATTATTTAACTGTAAAAACCCAAATCCGTAAATTATTTGCATTGGTATTTCTTTATCATTTGATAAACTTCTCAATATATGAAGCAAATTTTTACTGCATATCTGTAAAACAAACCTACGCGTAAATTGGTCATTTAAAGCGTATATAGATGAAACATAGTTAACGCTAGGCTTAAGTAATAACAATGCCATAATAGTTTTGATAGAAGGCGTCAAAATTGATAAATTATTAAGATACCCACAGTTATATAGCCATAGTGCAATATCCTTTGAGTGTTCATAAATATAAGCATTATACAGGAGATAAGTGAATGTACTGTAATGTAGTTGTGTGTTCCATATTGAAGAAAAATTAAGTCTACTCAGTATAGCTTCAGATATATCAACTGAGTCTAGTTTAGTATTTTTTAACTTTGTCTTATTATTGGTATTTGACATCAAATCATAATCGTTGAATTTATTTGTATACTTTCTGCGATTACTCAACACATGATCGAGTATAGGTAGTCCATCAAATAAATAGGTCTTTTGTCCATTGATGCATGTATCCAAATACGATGATTCATTTACTTTAGAGTGAAATAACCTATATGTCTTTTCCAAGCAATTAAGGGTATTAGGTGATAGCTGAAACAAAGACTGTATGAGACTATATTGAAGTAATGCATTTGATGCGGAAACCTATAAAAAATTATTATTAGATTACGGTTAACTTACATTTGGGATGTTTGCTAAGTCAGTGAAATGAGCTGTTGGAAGTAAACAATGAGTTTTTGATAAATTTTCTAAATCTACCAAAGACGGGTTCTTCAAATATAATTTAATCAAAAAAGTGCTACATGAAAATAATAATGGCTTGAATTTTTCTTCTTTTTTTAACTCTAAGAACTGCGAAATTTTATCCACAATGATAGGTATTAAATCAAGACTTGGTGCTGAATCTAAAGCACTTGTCAAAATCAAAACCCATTCATTCACTAAAAATCGTGATTTGCTCGATAACTGTATCAAAATTTCATCTAAAATACATTTCGTATCAATAGAAAACCCTAATACATCAAGGTAACGTCCTGAAAATAACAAATTAATTATATTTTCAAAGGTACTTTATATAAATTTTTTACAATATATATATATATATATATATATATATATGAATTGTAATTATATACTTATAATTTTTAAAAATATATATTCAATAATATTTATAATTACATATAAATTTATAATGTACAAAATATAATAAATCTCTCTAAAAATATTATTCTATATATATATATATATATATTTATAAATTTAATTGAAAAAAATATTTAAACTGATTCATTAAAGCATGTTAATACATTACCTGCAAATAAAGCGGAATGATGACGAACAATATCATTTCCTTCAGCTTCAGTAAAACCTTGAGTGGCATAGTAGGGATACAATTTGAGATTGCGTTCCATTATAGGTCTTAATCTCTCGACTTTCACGTTTTTCGATATAATGTAAATGGTTTCCAGAAGAATTGTAAGCTCATGTGTTTTTTTATGATTAGAATTATTCAATACATCAAGCAGCTCAGATATGATTTGCTCTGGATGATCAGTCTAATACACGTCAAAAATTATATCATACAAATTTAGATAATATTCTTTTATATGTAGTTTCAGTATATATAATGATATATATATATATATTTACATATATAAAGATGTATATATACAAATATATGTAAAAAAAATATATAATTCTAATTTAATTGATGTCTATATTGTTACATGATTGTTTAAAGTTTTATGTATTCGACCGTTATATTTAAAGTTAGGAATATAACTATATAAATAATACTAATAACTATTTTTTGTAATTAGGAAATTTTGTTTGTACTCACGTGTTTTATAAATGCTTTTATTATGTCTTGAGCCAAATACTGAATTTCATGTTTTTCGCTGAGCAAAAAATTGATGATTTTTAGTTTTTTCAGTATAGAACTATTCTTAAAAACTTCCTTTTTTGTGTTTATAATGTGATATATAGCTTTTAAAGTAAGAGACGTATTTCTAACAGAATATCGATCCAGTGTAATATTTATATTATCATCATATATATCAATATGGCGAATCCAGTTAGTGAAAGCTTGTATACTGTATTCATTTGACGTTTTTGAAGCTAACATAGACTATAGAAAATTATTTAAACTTTAAAATTTATTCACCTTGAATGCCTCAAGTAGCGTACTATTATGCTCATTTCTCAATTCTTCATTGTTTATATAACCTAATATAAATCAAGTTAATCATTCACATATATACACCAATATATATTCATAATCTTTATATATTAATATATTACTTTATTTCTTATATATATACATATAGATAGATAAATATATATATTTGTATAATATTTTATACTTTTAAATATTGATATATTACTTTATATCTACTATATATATATAGATAGATAATTATATAGATATTTCTAATATTTATATTTTTTATATGTTGATATATTACTCAATATTTACTATATATATACATATAGATAGATATATAGATATGTTTAAAAGTTATACTCTTTATATATTAATATACAGTAGATATATATTACTCTATATCATATATAGATATATATATATATAATGAATATATATAATAGATATAGAAATTAGAAAATAATTATTATGAATATATAAATTTTACTTGTGAAAGAGGATAAAAATGCAACTACATTGCAATTAATGGTGTTATTTTTGATGAGTACAGATTTGAAACCAGATAAAATGGAAGAAGTATAAGAAATATGTTGACAAATAGATTTAAATTTCTTATTTAATTTAGGAGTATATACGATAGAGTTGAAAATATTTGATATGAGGTTTGATTTTGTAAGAAGTTCAAAATGTCCTATACTACTCAAATATGCAATTAACGCAGTGAAGTATATTCTTTGGTCTTTGTCCGATTTTCGAAATATGTTTTGAGAATGATTCGTAATAAATGTTTGCAGTTTTTCTTCGTTTTGATCAGTTAATTCAAGTTTTTGTAAAGAATGAAACTCATACTTATTTAAATCTTTCTTGATACCAGTATAAAAAATAACGTTCTCCTCAATCTTGCTGAGATTATCTCTCATATCTTGCCTTGAACAACCATGATATATATTAAATTAACATTTAGTAAGTGCATATACTTTAATTAATATACAGTTTATTTAACCACGCAAACATAAACTTGTATAGTAGGTGCATATACTTAGAAAAATTATTACATATATGATTATGTCATCTTTTACACGATTCACATGTAAACATGTTTATGTGAATATATATACATGTAAAGGTTTTGTGTATATGCACATTTTCTCAAATACTTTTATACATATGCATATATATATAGATTTACGCGACAAATCTTTATAAGTTACATATATTAATATACATATGTCTATATATATATATATATATAAATATACATTTAATTATACATATACATATATATATATATATATATATATATGTTTGTAAAATGTTGTTATGATTAGTGAAAATTTTTGAGGCATAGCTAATTAGAAAAACCCCCTTACATATTAATAAAATATATTGAAAATCAACAACTCCAAAGATATATATACTGTAATTTCAAAAAAAAACAACGTAAACCAAAAAAACAGATAGAATAACCTATTCTTAGGTTTTTTGTAATATTTCTTTTTTTTTAATCAACAATGACTGATTCAGTGATTTTACCAGTTTGTATAGACGTGATTCGGTTTTTGGAAGCACGCTCATACGAAATTTCCACTACTTTGGATGAAGTATATGTTAAGAATCTTAAGAACAAAAGATCTTTTCAGTTATTAGACAAAAGCCTGAGGTAATTATTTAAAAATATGCATATAAAGTTTATAGAAGGCGTACTCAATCGCATAATCCATATAGAATACCCAAAAATTACAGATTAGGTGTTCTTAAGGAGTTTGAGACAGCCGTTCCAAGGGTATTCTACTCTAAATATCAATAATTAAATATATTAATAATATCTACAATATTCATATATTACATAAATATTCATTTGTATATTCAAATTATAATTTATTGTATCATAATCAAATAAGTCTTTATACTAACACGCACATATTGATATTTAAATAAATTGAAGTATAAGATCAAACTTCGTGAATGTGTTTATATATACTATTTATATATGTATATGTATAACTATATATATTATTTATGATATATATATTATATATTATATATTATATACTATATGTTATATTTTATATATATATCATATAAATTATATATTATATATAATACTATATATATACATCTATATAGATTTATCACATACATATTATAATATATATATATATATATATATATATATATATATATATAAAATACGAATATATTGTTTATATTTTATGTTACAAATAAATTGGTGGATAGGTTACAAAACCCAAAAGAAAACATATACGATCGCATACAGCTATATTAAAGTCAACCGTTGGAAAATCTAGCGAATATCAATGGCTTCCTCATAATCACATATGGCACGGTAATTCTCATTTTTTCTTATAAACTAATTATTAGCTAAACGTTTCTTTATGAAGACAATGTGGGGATATAAGATTCCTTTTATGCCTACCGAAAAAAACAAGCGTAAATTATATCGTCACGCATCTCGGCACTCCACAATTTACGATAGGTAATTAATAACATATATATAAATATGAATACATTTATATATATATAGCGATATACATATATACATATATACATATGTACATATATACATATATACATATATACATATATACATATATACATATATACATATATACATATATACATATGTACATATATACATATATACATATATACATATATACATATATACATATATACATATACACATATATACACATATACATATATACATATATTTTATAAAGTATACAAAAATAAATTAGTCGAATCATTAATTACCCGTTGAAATTTTCAGTGATGATCCCTTATGGTCTAGTCTTGGCCCAAAATTTTTTCCTGAAGCTGCAGTAGCTATAAGTGCAGCTTTTCAAGAATATTCTTCAAAAAAAGGAGATTTAGATAAATGTCAAAACTCAGAGATAGAGTCAGCAATTTTTTCTTTAACGGCGGTTCCAGAGTTAATGATGCAAAAACGGTAATACACTTTTTTACATTAATTATTAAATGTATTTATATGCAATAAAAAATATCCAAAAAATTCCAACTTCTTCAGTATACTGGATATGCATACTAATATTGCACATCGTTTAGTCTCAGAAATAAATTCCCGCACTTTGGACCGTTTCTATGAACTTGAGTTATCATTTTTAACAAGTTCTTTAACTTCTAGTTACGCACAGTTGGAAAAAGCTTTATCTGAGGATGCTAAAGGTACACAATAATTAAGCTAATGATAAGAATGATACCCGCTGGGTGTATTTAACACACAAATTTTGTCTATCATATGCAAATAAACGTTATTATAGAAACTTGCAACTATATATATATATATATATATATATATATATATATGTGTATATATATGTGTGTATATCTATGTGTATATATATATGTATATATATATATATATATATGCGTTATTTATCGCCTTTATATGTATTTTTAGTTGTGTATAATCTAAGTCTTGTGTATTTGTTTATTATTTAACTGATTTTTGTGTAAAAGCATTGATGATATATTGTAAATTAGGCACAAAGATGGATAAAGCTCGAATTGCGTTATGTTTTTTTCTAGCTAAACAAAGTAAATTTGTATAAAATAGTAGCATCCATAGATCAATTGAGTCCAACTCATATATCAAACTTGAAGGAGCTTCTTAAACAACGTGGAATCCCAAATAACTTTCTAGATTTCGTACAACACAGAGAAGTAAAACTGATTGTTAATTTAATTGAGTGCAATTAGTCATTAAAGAGTCTACAAATAATTCAAACGAGTGCAGACTCTTGCGCAACTCCATCCACGCAAATGCCAACCATGACATGGACAGAAAATTTCTTTGATAGAAGTTTAGATCTTATTAAAGTAAATTATAAATAATCGGTCATATTATTTTATAATGATTTATTAATGATCAAATCTTGGTTTTTTACGTATAAAATATAGTATAGATAATAAAGGCATATAATGTCATATACACATATATATGCATATATATATATATATATATATTGTTATAATATTATTTAAATTTCGTATTTTGTTTCTCAGAATGTGCGCAATCTTCTTCCTGTCCCCAAAAAAATCCCTATATGCCAGACTGTTCTGAACGTCATGAATATGAATAACACTGATATAGACAGTAACTTTCTTTATTTTGATCCCAAAGTAATTAATATATATATATATATATATTGTTTGGTAATAAATTTGCGTACCGTATATAGTGTAATTATTATACAATCAAGTCCTTATATATATATATATCTCTTATAAGTATGTATTTGTGTAACCGTAAATATAACTTTCAATATTAATCAGTGTTTGTAATAAAATTAATTAGTAATTATATGCTTATTTTAAGAGAGTTTATCTATTGGTTTCAGACAGCAGTTACCTTGAACATTAACGATGAATCAGTTCCAAGAATAAATTCTCCTTTTAAACGTTCCATAGTGTTTTGCGTTGGAGGAGGGACTTATGTAGAGTCTCATGCTTTACGTGATTTGTCTGAAAAGCATAATAAAGAGGTAATTATTATAATTAGTGTGAGTTTTCACGCTTAATTTACATATGGTATATTATTTAAGGATATCTATATACAAAATTTATATAAATACTTAGCAATAATGGTTTTTATCTATATACATTGTTGCACTTTTATAAGAAGCAAGTTACTTCATAAAGATCTTTTTACATATTTGTGTTTGTACGTGTATATGACTGTTCGCATAACCAATTTATATTCCAGGTGTATAAGTTTGTATATTTATTCAAAGTCATTTCTCTAAAATAATAATTTTTGATGTTTCTGTTTATCTATATAATTTATAATTTAATATTTAGATAATTTATGGAACGACTTCATTTGTTCGACCAATTGCATTTCTGGAAGAATTGGATAAATTGGGTTCTAGCAGTCATGTTTTATAGTTGAATTGCAGTATTCTTTATAAATTTGGGATCCAATTAAATTGGAATAGTGGGAATTCTCTGTTGATTTATGTTTCGCATGTTCAAATTCTTCAGCTGTAAATTTTGCTGTTCCATAAATACATTCAATAAATCGTTGAATAGTTTAGGTTTGAACTCATAGTCATCTGCCGTTTGTATCAAGCTATCTATGTATGCATCTTCTTCTGTTCTAAATTGAAAACTTAAATTCTTTTTACCTTCAGCCGAACGATTTTGAGGTTCAACTTCAATTTGTAATTCATCTAATGGTGTACCCTGTAAAGCCGCAAGTTGACTAAAATCTTGTTTTAATGCTAAAATTTTGGTTGTTATGATGTAAATGAAAGATATATATTTCATCTGTAAATACTCCCGTTCGCAAACAAAAATTATATTGAAATTTTATATATTTAACTATTTTAACTTATAAAAAATTGTTAATTTTATACATTTTAAATCATTTATAATGGTTTTAAATATATATTTCATTTATCTAATTAATAACTAATAACTTATTAATATTGCAAAAACAGTTTTCTGGACTATTGGATTTATGAATGCGAGCATTTCGTTCCAAAGGAGGCAGTAATAAAGAAGACAGTGTTCCAAAACAGAGTACACGAAATAAATTTATAATTTAATTTATTTTAATTCTATTCGTTACTAATGAACCTATTTAATTCATGAGAAGATAAATATTCTTGGTTGTAGAACCTATTGAACAGTCTATACTATATCCGGAAAATCCAAAGTTAAGAGTAGCCTCTGCTAATCTGTCACCTGGCGGGCAAAAACTCGTTACTATAAATAGATTACTTGCCAATTATTGGACTTTACAATCTCCATTTACAGTTCCTACTAATGGAAAAACTAAGCAGATTACTCTCAATGATCAGATGAATCAAATTACTCAATTTGCTGGTATAAATCATCCAATACAAAAATGCTTTATTACAAATGTGCATAATATGCAAGATTACATCATGATTAGTATTTTAAGTGCTGAGTATTGTTATATATAATATTATTAATATATATATATATATATTATTGTATTTACGTAACTATAGAATATATATCATAAATACAAGTTTACAAGATAGTTCATGTTATGTATTAACGTAAAAAGTTTTATATATATGGGCAATATTTTGAGTATTACCATATGTAATTGTTGATTTAATTAAATATATTAAAATTCAAGGAAAGGAATTTTTCCCTGATGAATTACTTGAAAATGTATACTTACCAAAACGATTCAGAAAGAAATTAGTATGCAAAATCAAGTATAGTGAACCTCAAAATAAGGCTGACGAAGCTGAAAATTCTCCAAAAGACGGTAAATCTATTTTACTGAAAGATTATTTATTTATACTATATATATAGAATTATAATAGAAATCAGTAGACACTGATCTAAGCTTATAGCAAAGAATTGAAAGAAAGAGTAATAAATTGTTAACCTTATTTTGTTTAGATGCTGAATCGGTAGAGGAAGAAGCAGAAGATTTTGGTGGAGACGATTATTTACAAGACTATGCAGACGACAATTCAGATTGTAATAGTGAAAAAAGTTATGGAGATGCTGCTTTTTAAATTTTGTATAGATTATTTTTAATCAAACATGCATCAAACCAGAGTTATTATAATAAAAAAAATAATAAACGTTTTTCAAATGTTGTTGAAATTTAAGAAATGAAAATAAAAAAATTTACAGCTGATTTTTTTTGCATTAAATGAAATATTAAAATATTTAATACAAAGTATTTATCTAGTGAATTTTTGCATGTAGTGTAATTTTCTTTAATTTATTCCATACATGTGTAATGCACCTAAACAAAACTTAGCAGTTAATTTTGAAAAAATAAAGAAAAAAAAAAAATAAAGATATTTTTATGTTGTAAACCGACTTTAAAACCAGAAGTTTTAATCAAAATTATTTATAATTGAAGTATTAATTTTTTAGAGTATTATTAACATTAAAAGAGCTTGATTTATAAAAGAGGTACGCTTTTTTGCACATTTTGAATATAATTTTATAGGAAAGCAAAATAAATTGATTAATTGGGGAGAAAACCAAAGTATGATCCTACACAAAACGACAAAGTATCATCAAATCGATGTTTGCAAACTGCGTATCTGAAAGTCCTTCACGCAATGTTGTAAATAACTGGCTTTCAAATAGTAAAAAGATAGTAAATACAGTTGAAATAAAAACTCACCAAGCGTCGTCATCTCTTTTTTCATTTCGCAACTCTAATTCAAATTCTACAAGTCAAAATGTGCTAGCTGCTATAGCGACAAGTAATTATACTGGTTCCAAAAAAGCAGAAGAAAGCTGGAATAAAACCAAAAAATTTCCTATAGCAAATACGAAAGAAGTATTGGAGAAAAAAATAGCCAAACGTAACATAAGTAATAACGATTTAAATCAGGATTCAATAAATAGTAAAAGTGTAATTGAATTAAAAACTAAGTTTATATATTATAACCGTCCTTCATCTTTAACAAAACTCATAAGTAATAATAAAGTCTTTGATAATAAACCTAAAAATATTGTTCTTGAACAATCTAACGTTGATACACGCAACAACTCGCTCCACATAGACCAGAAAGACCTTGATAATAATATTTCCAGTGAAGCTAACAATATTACAACTAATAACATACCTGCAAAAACGCTCCCCGATACAGCCGATACAGCCGGATTAAGCCATATCGCTAATTACAGTAATTTCACGAATTTTAACAGTAGTAGTCATACAGCCGATACAGTAGGTGACCCTACGGACAATAGTACAGCAGCACCCTTTGACATCCATTGCTTAACAGAAAATAATATAATATCAAAAGAACAGGATATCATGCTTATCTCACAACACGCAACTGAAAATTCTTTAATGTCAGGTGTGCCCCGTTGGATTGACTGTATGAATAATAATTATAACAAAACTGCTCGACAACAATCTCAAACACAGGCGCTTAATGCACAAATAAACAATAAGAATCCATCCTCTTCGCCTCGGCGTATGATTCATAACAATAATTTCCATATAAAAAAGAAATTACCATTACCTACAAATAGCAATAACAATAATAACAATAATGGTAACCGGATAAATAATTTATTACCCAGCAAAAAATCGTCAACGAACAAATTAGATTACTCAGATAAAACGACTTATTCAGCTGAATTTGATACAATGTGGAGTGATTTAGTACGAAGGGAACAACAGCCATGTTCATCGTATTTCTTTTTTTCATCTGACAATGAGGTGTCGCAACTCCAGCAACAACTAGTTCTATCTCCCTCACATCATAATTACCACAGAGGGGCAGTAGGAGTGTCATCTACGTGGAATTCTGATAATGACGTATATACCCGCAATAAGCATATAGAACAAACAAGCAGATTGCCTTTTAATACTTCAAATTCTGTTTTAACAAGCAATAATACGTCTCCACCTTATAATTCCACGACAAAGAATAATAACAATAACAGCAATAATATAGGAGTCATCAATAGCACTGCTACAACCGGGATATATAATAACTTTAAACATTGGGATAGTTCAATTAACAATAACAATAATAATCGTGGTAATAAATCTTTACAATTATTATTGAATCATCAAACGCCATCAAGTTTATCACCGTCCTCCTCAACTGTTTCAATACCTTCCAATAAATTATCTATACTAAATCCATCTACAGTATTGCGCTATAAGTCACATAATAACGGCCCACAAATAATGAATGTATGGAGCCATAACTTAGAAGAAGAATTTGCGAAAATCCGTGATATTGTAGAGCATTTCCAATACGTAGCAATAGACACCGAGTTTCCTGGTATTGTAGTTTTACCAGCAGAACAAACCTCAGATTATCATTACCAAACTATTAAATTAAACGTTGATAGACTCAAAATTATACAACTAGGTATAACATTTGCAGATGAGCATGGTTGTACACCTCCCGGAACATCAACGTGGCAGTTTAATTTTAAGTTTAATATCAATAAAGATATGTATGCAGAAGATTCCATAGATGTGCTTAAAGCAAGTGGCATAGATTTTGATACATGCGAGATAGATGGGATAGATATTCATGAATTTGGTGAAATAATAATGTCATCTGGTCTTGTTATGAGTAAAAATGTCAAATGGATATCATTCCATGGATCTTATGATTTTGGATATTTATTAAAACTATTAACATGTGAACCTTTACCAGAGTCTGAGTCTCAATTTTTCGATTTATTGCGAGACTTTTTTCCAGCTTTATATGATATTAAATATTTGTTACAAAATTGCTCCAAATTAAATTCAAGAATATCTCTACAGCGCATAGCAGAACACTTAGATGTAGAAAGAATAGGGCAACAACACCAAGCTGGGTCCGATAGTTTATTAACATGTCAAACATTTTTCAGATTGATGAATAAATACTTTAATAACTTATTAGATGATTCTATTTACTCAGGAGTCATATATGGTCTGGGTAAAACTGTTAATAATGACCAACAGCAAAATATACAATATCGCTCATCTACAACTAGTACACGGTATTTATTATATGAACAAAAAAAAAATCAATTTCAATCAGCAATATCTACCAATAAGTTTATACAGTATAAATCTACAACTATATTTAATCAACAACAACAACAACAGCAACAACAACAGCAACAACAACAACAGCAAAGTAACTGTCAGCAACAATCAACATCTCCAACCATTATGACAAACAAATCTTATTTTACATGAACAATTCGGTTTTTTTTTTTTCAATCAGTTATCGCTATATATTGAGTCTACATCCTTTTTTTTTCAAGAATAAATATCCCTGAAAGGCGTGTTATGTGTTGCTTACCCCTTTACTCATTCTTTTTATGTGCAAGTTCATACGTAAATTGAATACTTCCTTTTTCTATAAAATATATTTTTCATCTTTTTATAACCGTCTTTAAAGAAGGTTTTCTCTAACGCTGCTCAATTTAAGTTTTTTGAACGTTTTTAGTTTAGAGTGTATATGCAGACTGTTAATTTTTAGTCTTAATTTTAATAAAAAGAAAAGTGCATGTATAACTACCAGACATCAACACAGTATTTATTTGTATTTTTACACTCTTCCCATGCAGATTTAGTAGATTCGTTGTGAGACTCATAGAGTTTAGTAAAGTTTGCATTGACTTGTTTACCCATTTTTTTAGAACCACACACAAAATAATAAATATTTTGTGTATTTTCCATAAGCGTACATAATAATTCTGTTTTTTCCATTAGTACATCTTGTACATATGCACCAAAGACTTTGTCCTCTAAATGAGATAAACTAGAGAAGAACTCTTGGCATTTTTTTTCGTCGCTAAAGTCAACAGTATTTGTGGTATTTTCGTTATTGTTGATACAGAAGTTAACTGACTTTTGTAATGCTGTATTGAATTCAGAAGTCAAAGATAAAGGATATCTAGAAAAAGCAGGCCAAAAGTGGGTAATAATAGGGACTGGTCTTTCTTTAGTGGGATACATCCAGCTGAGTATTTTTTCTCTACATATAAAATCTTTGTTAGGGTGTCTGCACCCAAAGCACAGAATAACGGACTCAGGTAAATCCAAATCTGAGCGATTTGTATATCCAGGGTTTTTCTTATATTTATTTATACATTTAGCTTCTAATTCCAGTAGGTATCCAAATATGGGTCCCAGACCTGTACCATTGCAAATACATATTATGGTTCCTGGAGTTGTATCTAGAGGAAATTTCAAAGCTGATTCAGATAGTTGTACCAGTGCATGGCATGCACGATTCAAAGGAGTTTTTAAGGAGCATAAATAATTAGAAGCAAATCCTTTAAAAGTTAAATGATTTTTACTACTGGATTTTAAGAAATTAGTAAAATAATCCATTCCCTTTTCCCATGCATGTCTTAGTGTTTTAGCTGAATAGCAATAAACAGGTTCTTGCCATTCTCGTACTATTATTTCAATTTTACGAGGACTTGTTAAAGATGAAGAGCTTATGGAATATGCCCTTGGCACTGGTGGAGGCAGATACATCAATGCTGTAATAAAATTTTGAATATTATCGGATATACAATGGTTGCTGTGTAAAAATATCTCTAAACAATCGCATAAGGATAAATGCTGTTTTCTTAGAGTTTTTATTAAGGCGGAGTTACTGATAAAAGTTTGTAAGTCTTTTCTTTGCTTTTTATCGTTAATAAAATAGCTAAATAACCTTAAAGTATGTCTTCGTATAGGGCCTGATAAATGGCATCCGTATGTCAGTATTGTTCGTATAGTTTGTCCAACGAACCATGAATTTAAATTATCTCTTAAATTTTCTGGTATATTGTCAATTGTTATATAATCGTCCATATTTACATTTAATTGAAAATTATTTGTGAAAATACGGAATACTCTATTTATATTTTCTACACTATTTGGTATATATACTGATAAGATCATTCCCGTTTGATATGTTAAATTTACAGGCCGTGTCCAAAAATTAAGTTGATCTATACATGTTAAATCTTTTGTTTGTGCAGAACCGGTTCCTAGTTTTAATGGCATTTGTCGAGCTGTTTGTAAATTAAATTGTAGAAGTTTTGTAGACTCCTTGTATATATCAATAGTTTGACATAGCTCAATAGATTCATCAATTTCCACTAAATAGCTTCTTTGTAGCCATTTAGCTTTTTTTGCAAGATTAATATGTACATTTTCTAGGGAAGAAGTAATAATTAGGTTTTTTGCTATAAAAAACTCATTAGTGTCGTAGTAATTTAAATTTATTTTTTCCTGACTGATATTATCTTCAAGTTTTTTCTGTATGGCTGGCAATATAATCGTTTGCAACCAATTTTCGAATTGAATTTCATTATCTTTACTATCATCTAATTCATAATAAGGGCACACTGAATTTCCTTGAAGTTTATTAATAAATCGGTAAAAGGTTCTACCTGCGCGGTTAAAATAAGTATAATTTGAACTGCCTAACCCCAATACACAGTAATGGAAGGTATTTAACGGAGACTTTCTATTTTTTACATAATTATAAATGTGCTCAAAACTTTTTGTTGGGCTACCCTCCCCGTAAGTTGCAACTAAAAATACAGTTAATACTGTATCATCGACATCTTTATCAAAAAAACAATTTAAATCTCTAACGTCAGAAGGATCTATTACGTAGCATTTTTTAGTACTTTTAGATAAATATTTTATTTGAATTTCATTGCGAAGCTGGTAAGCAAAATCTTCGGATGTTCCAGATTGTGAACCATAAATTATTCTTATAACTTTAAAACGTATATTATCATTTTCTTTATTTTTAAGTTTTTCAAGTAAAGGATATATTAATTTATCGCGATATATATACAGAACTGCAAGTGCTACGCCGGCACCTACTAAAATAGTTTTTTGATTTTTTTTTTTCATTCATTTATAATGAAGAAAAATCCAGATATTAGTGACTAAATTTAATTACGTATGTATTGTGCAAAAAGTTTTTGTATAGTTAGACATTAGGGGGTTCGTGTAAACATCTTGTTCTAACATATATTTCAAAGAAAAATACCTGAATTAAATATATTTAGTATTTTTTATAAATGAAGTAATATAAATTAACACACTTACATTTTTTTTCTCGATTTTTATTTTATATTTTGACGTTTCTTGTATTAATTTATATATTTAGTACAATTTTAAATATAGTTTTATTAAATACACAAAATATATTATTTTATTTAAGCACAATATACTGTTTCCTGTAGTATAATTCCTTAATTATACATAATACTGAAATTTATGCTAATTTAATGCAAAAAAGTAAAAATCCGAAAATAAATGGAAAAAAACCATTTTCAAAAAAACCAAAGAAGGTTCATCTCAATTATTGCTGGTTATTTTCTTAGAATAGAAAGAAATTTAATAACAAAAATTCTGTAAATCAATTTAAAAGACCTAAAAATAAATCCAAAATAGCAGAGTCGCAAGATGTTGCAAATATGTCAAATACGTGAGAATAAGTTCAAGTAATTATCGACTTTTACAGAGTCTCAATTATTGATCCGGTTGAATCCAATAAGCGAGCTATGCGGGAACAGCGTTTTAGTGGAAAAGATAATGAAGCGAAAATACTTGCTCGTAAAGCCCGCTTTGGAATGAGTGATGCTATCTTACCTATTGAAATCACTCAAGAAGAACGTGAAAAAAGAAAAAAAAGAGCTTTGCGGTTTGAAACTACAAATTCCGAAATGGAGGTAAAAAAAAAAAAAAAAAGAAAAAACAATTTAGGATGAGAAAAAAAAAGAACGTCAGCAGAGGTTTGGCACTGATGATTATATAACAAATCAATCTTGGGATGCACGTGTTGCAGCTCGTAATTTGCGATTTGGAAAAGTTTAAAACCTTTTTTTTTTTAAAACAATATATGCATATAATGCATGTATGCATATAGTCCCATCAATGAATATAGCATTAGATGAGTTATTGTGCTGCCCCAAGTTAATAACACATAATTTAGAATTATTTCCGACGAAGGAGTTTGTCGGTAAATTGAACCAGTATGAGTTTTTGGGAATATATATAGGAGCTAAATGGTACACAAAGAATGTATAGATATAGACAGGAACGTATTATGCGATAGGTTTGATAATGATATTAACGAATTTTGTGAAAACCTTAAGAAAAAGAGTAATTTCACACTGAATAATTACTTTCCTTTGATTTATGTATCTTGTGATAAAAACAAAACGGAATTTGAGGAAGTATTACGTTCTTTACCAAAACATACAATTGCTATTCCATTTGAGGGTATATTCTGTATTTAAGTATACATGTAGAATTATATACACGAAGAAATTTTATAGTCAAGATAGGTTTAACTAGACTTCCAATATTCATAACCTGTAATGCTAAAACCAGTACTATATATACACTCGTAATTACTGCGCATATATTTAAGCACTTAGTCGGGTTATTATGCATTGTTACAAGACAGAGATGGAAAACTATTTCCTTGGAATGGTTTCCAATTACCGTGGTATAAAGAACTTGTCAATGCTATGTTACTTAAGAGATTATTATTAATGATAGTTGCGGCAGTATTTGTCTTTTTTAAATACTACTATAAACCTTCACAATTACATGAATAACATTATTTTTCTATAATTATATAAATTGTCAGCTGCGTTCTATAGTCGAATAGGTCAGACAATGGAGAATGAGACCATTTTCCCTATCTCTTCAACCGAAAACATAAAATTCACTGAATCATCTAAAACGTCGTCAATAAAAAAAGATTCAAATCAAAATTTATACCAGTAAGTTTAAAATCTGCTTGAAATCTTAATATTAGCTTATTATAATTTATACTTACTTTTTTTTAATTATAGAGATTATTTGAAAGCTCAAAGTGAACATATCAAATTGTTGAAAGAATTTGAAGAACAAATGAGTTTTCAACATACAATTATCCAGTATATTCAAAAACTTCTTGCATAAATTGAAAAACAGGTCTAATAATTTCTTTTTTTTCATTTTATTTTAAATTCAATTAAATTTTAATAAATCACTCTTCTTTGGAAATACAATCGTTCTGTGTGGCGTTAAACCGTATTGATCAGACAATTGCCATTCAAAGTTCCATAGCTTTGGATGTCCAAAGTGCGGTAAATTTTCTGGATTTGATTCTTTTGTCTAAATCTATATAAAGTAATATATATAATACCCATTCAAAATATTTTTTATTTATGCTGGAAGGACCTGACTTGACCCAGAATTTGAGATTTTCTATTAATGTTGTATCTACAACCTAAATCAGGCAATTTATAATCAAATAAATTTTGAAGAAGTGCACATATATATATATGTATATATGTTGGAAACCAGTTTTCAATAATTACCTTAGAGTCGATGCCTCCTTTAAGCTCTTTACTAAGTGAGATATCAAATCGAGGTGATATGGAAAAGTCTTGCATGGTAGAATCTGATACGGTAAATTGCATAAAATGCTTCATTGTCTCAATTGTATTGACTGGATTGTACAGAGTAGCAAATGTCACGTTTCTTGCATTTCCCTGTTGGTTTTTTTAACAAATAAATTTGTTACTTACAAACCATGGAGACTCTTCAGGTGTTTGCGGCATATTTGCATTTAACCCTGCTATGATTGTTGTAAAATATGCTTTATTTTCAGATCCCCAATATAAATCCTGGGTTAATTTTGCTGACATGTCTTTTGCCATAGTAAGACCTTATAATTATGTACTCAATAATCGGTACAAACCTGGAATATTTTCTAGAACGTAAAAAAAAGAAGTTGAATTACAGCAATTTTTATAATCAACAACCATCCATTGTGCCGAGCTCAAATCATAAAAACTTGTCTCTAAAAACGTTTATAATAGCTCGTACTATAACTAAATTTATAAAAAACATTTAAATACATAATTATATAATCATATAAGACAATGGTTAAGTACGTTTCATATATTATTATTAATTTCAAAATATATTGATAATATAATAAACATATATTTAATATATTATATTAAATTTAAAACTTACTATGGTCTTGCATTAGCTGAACCCATTCCTTTGCATTTTTTGCTATATAACTAGCTCTCAATACGTTAAAAACATCTGGAAAATAAGAACCTTCTAAAGAAAACCATTTTTATAAATATTTTAACCTGTAAACTTTTTTTTGTTCTTCAAATACCACTTGCGATTAAGAGAATTTTTAATACTGTTCAGTGTTGTTTCCATAATTGCCAAGTTATTTGAAGTAAGAATAAAATCATCATTTGATGTGATTGATCCCGGATACGAAGATAGAGCAAGTTTAGCAGCAGTGGCGTTTTTATACGGTATATTATAATATTTGATTATTCTGACCATTTCACTGTATGTTGCCCATGTCGTATGGCCCGTGTATATATTGTCATCAGTTAATCTTATAAAACCAGAGCAACGGCTAAGCAATTAGTAAATAAGGTTAATAGTTACATTATTATTGCAAAATTATAATGAAATGACTATCATGGTAATAAGATTGTTTTATTTATATTTAATCAAATTTTGAATTTATTTCTAATGGACAAGAAATTAAATTATAATTGAGATAAATTAAATTAATTATTATAGAAATATTGATTATATTAAATTGTAGACTTTATAAATAAAAGTGTGCAAAATTTACTTGTTGTTATTAAGGTTTTATATTTAACCTTAAGCTTATATAATCAATCTAATTTTACATAATTTATAAATTGCCCAGCTGTTCGGAAGAATAACAATATAACAGACTTTTATTTATTATTATTTAGTTTGAATTTTTACACATGAAAGTATTGAAATATAGTACAAATTTAATTTATATCGCTTTATGCAAATAGTTGCCTACAGTTATTTGAATAATTGTAAGGAATATATATATTTATATATATATTTAATATTTGCATTTTTTGTATTAATTATTATACAACTATACAATTATTTATAATAGAACTTTTTTTGCGTACGAATGAATTGTTTTGAGTGGTTCTAAACATTCTGTTCGATTTGCTTCTTTCTGACTACATTGAAACATATTTCTTATTTCTTCAATATCTCCATTACTGGAAAGCAATAATATATCGACAGGTTCTAAATCCACTAAATCTGCTTGATCTTTAAATTGAATTTTTGCTTGTTTATACCCGTCAACAATTCCGTAAATCTATGAAGATGTTACTAGTTATCTAATTTCTAACTTGTATAGTAAACAAGTGCATCCATTCTAGAAACGAAGGATCCAGTTTTTTTATTTTCTTGCTATTTATGTAACTCTCGGTAATCCAATTAACAGTACTGTTTAATTGTGTATATGCAAGTCTTTTCCATTTACTGGAATCGTCATTAGCAAAATATATTCCCTCTATATTTTTGTAGAAATCATTGATGCGTTTATGAGTTACAAATCCTTCAAGAAAGCCACTAGTATATGCTTTTTCTACATCCGTTATCTCATTGGTTATATCTATATTTAAGTGAGCCCAACCTGGAACAAATAAAAACATTTTACATTTATATGATAGAAAAATTCGTGATGTCTGCTTAAAAACATTAATAAATGGGTTAAATATAAATTTCTTATTAATTGAATTATATTAGCCATGCCTGTTTTATTAATGAGGTCACTCCATGTTACTTTCCCGGCGTAGAATTCGGTATCATTCAAAAACAATTTTTCTTTTGGTGTAAGAAAAAAACACATGGGACATTCAACGGAATTCACGATATAACTATATATTTTAGACGTATTACTTTGAATATGATCTGTGAAAATTTCTCCAAATATTGTTTCTTGAATAATTGAAAGGTTTTCAGCGGGGTTTAAAACGAAAAAACATATGAGAAAAAGATGCCTATAAAACATTGTTCAATTTCAAGGTAGAAGATCAAAATTAACACGGTTTGGTTACAAAATTCAATAAATTTAATTTTTTTTTGTATAATTTTGTTTGTAAAACGGCAGTTTGTTAGTTTTATGATGGAGCTAATTATTTAAACTATAAAATAAGTGTAGAATAAAGTCAAACTCAGGGGTTCCCATTATAACATTTCAAAATAAAAATATACTGAATAAAATTATACATGATTTATGCTTTGGTAGGATCTTCGATTTCTGGATTAGCTGAATTACGACCAAAATATGCATCTAATTGACTGTCTAATCGATTTTTCGCAGCATCGTCACCCATATAAGCATCCAGCTGTGCGTTCTACAAAAATAAATATGTATGTGTTTAATGGATAGAATATTAAACTAAACTCCATGCATGAATCAGAAGCTTATTTTGAAAACGAACTTCTTCAGACAGGCACTAAACTATTAAAGCTCACTCCATATACATGAACTTGAGAGCCAACAACTTTATTTAATCACGCATCCGTGTTACATATATCACAGCATGTATTACGTAAAACAACTTATTATTGCACCGTGATCGAATAAATACATCGTATGAATCATGCAAAAGAACTTATATCCATTTTATTAGCTGAATATGCCTAAGCATATATACGACTGTATAAATACGTATTACAGCTTCAATATATTTATATAGCCTAACAAATATACACGTTTATATATACATGTATGTATAAACACATATTTCAAGTATAATTCCACAGGTGAAATTGGCTAGCGTGAATGTGTTGAATATGGGGAGCATTTAATTGTTAAATACAAATTATATGCCTAAAAGTTTATTATTCATACCAAGTCGGCTTCAGAAGGTTTACGAAAACGGTTATTTTTCCTACGATTTCTACGTCTTTCATTATTACGACCGGGTTGTTTTTGATCTGATTGCTGCTGCTGCTGTTGCTGTGATTGGTTTTTTTTTTGAAAAGATTTGAACTTGTTTATTTTATTTTGTTGAAATGGTTGACGTCTTCTTCGGAATCCTGCTTGTTTAGGGCGTCTGAAGGGCTCAGACATTGTGTATAACCCCGGGTTATAAAAACCACTTCCACCACCTAAAGAAGCAACCGTCGGTTGCTGTTGTTGAGGTTGATCAGCAGAAAATGAAAAACGGCGACGATTATTGTTTATGAAAAATCTATTGCGTGAACTATTACCACGACCACGGTTTATATTTGTTGGAAACATATATACTGTTTGAACTTCGTTATTTTTGTTTGGAGTTATAAGTCGACGAGATTTTAAGCGGTATGGCACGAAGGCATTTGGATCAATGTTATTTTTATAACGACGCATTGAAAATGTTGGCAATACACCTGAAAAAAGCGGACTCAGACTTATATTGGATAATATAATATTTATGAGTGTAATTTATTGGATTGTTTTTTTTAAGTGCCAAATTAAAAATGCTCTATCATGCTAGAAACAAACCTTTGGCCATTCCTCTTCGAACAGTGAATTTAGAAAAACTTCCTCGAACCATGATTAAAAAAATTATTTAACCTGAGCCTGATATAACCAAAAGGATTACAACTTAACACTGTCTCCCGGTGTTCAAAAATTCATTAAATCTGCTCATTAATTTGCTTTTTTTTTTAAATAACACATTTAAAAAAACTAATTCTCAATTTAAATACATATAAAAAAAAAAAATTAAATTCCAAATAATACTTTATGAAATGCGATAAATTGCTCTGTATTCAAGTCAACTTGGCAATTTTGGATTATATTTTTCGAAAGATAATGACATGGTAATGTTACACGTGCCAGAAGCTAATTAATGAAAATAAATATATTTATACGTATTAATTACTTTCTTTGGGTTAGTATGAGGAATTGTATTTGATTCAATAAACTGATAATCATGAGTTATGTGATATTTCAATGACGCTATTTGGTATTTTAATATTGCAGTTTCTCTAAAATGTGCTCTTTTGTTCTCTGTAAACTCCTGGAAAGTTATCTTTTTAGGATTATAAATTGGAATAGAAACAATATGTTTCAATAATTTATACTTCAATTCCTCAATTTGTATTAAATATTTGTTGAAGTTATTTTTCGTCAAAACATCTGAACATATTTATTAATAGGATATTGAAAATTATTGACTTAAATTGCATAAATATAATCTACCACATATAAATAATAAATTATTGAGTCATGTTTGCTTAAACGAGCTAGTATATGTATGTTTACCATAAGAATTTGTATATACACATATTTTGCTAATGTTAAAAGATTAAGAAATTTAATCTTTTATTAAGTTTTTAGTATATTCAATAATTTGTCAAGTTTACATTATTGGTTTACCAATTTCGATATTATCAAAAGTATTATTGTTAAGTTGATGAAGCTGTTTTGGATTTAAATAAACTTCTAAATCATTTGTTCCCAAATCATTAAGAGCTGATTTTACCTTTAATATCGTGTAACAATTTTTGAAGACTTACTTGTAAATTCAATAACTCCGTTTTGAGTTTTTGTGCTAGTTGTTTCCAATTATACATTTCCAAAAACCTCCAGTCTTGTTCTCCGATATGTGGATTTATTTGACTAAACGTTTTGAGCATTTGATGTGCATCTATGAAGAATATGAGTTTTAAGCTAATCTACCATCTAGTTTTGTACTCAGCTGCATGACTTCAAGTTTATATTTTCTTTTAGCTTCATCGGTTTCTTGAAGTGTCTTGTTTTTAGCTTGCATCAGCTCTCTATAGAATTGAACTGTCCGTCGGGTATCTTCCATTTCAGTCTCTAAGAGTTTTAATCTAAACATGTGAATATCAAGTATAAGAATTAGGCGTATATATAATATATCATATATATTACTATATATATATTACTTTATATGATACTATATATATTACTATATATATTACTATATATATTACTATATATATTACTATATATATTAATTTATATATTATTTATTAATATATATGTAATAATATGGATACACTGTGTGAAAATCTAATATAATTATAACAGTACATAAAATGATTATTAAAAATGTTCTACTAAATTATATTTGAATTTTTATTAAACAAAAAGTTTATGAAAATTACCTTTCCAAATCCATATTATTGGAAAGATTTTTTTTTTTGAGATCTTCAATTTCCGCATTAAGGTCTTTGACTTTTTGAGAGACTTCAATGTTTTGCTCACCCAGTTGCAACGAATTAACGTTATTTGTTCGCATTGATACTTCGGATTGGACAAGTTCGGAAATTTTATGCTGAAGAGCGTCCATTGTTTTCTAATTACACAATATGATTGCAACTATTGTAACTATACAGTCCAAATAGATTCATCTTGATTTAACCGATAAATTTGCTTGGTAATATGTGCGTAGTCTTTTAGTAATGTGCCAATAGACTAATAGAATTAAATCAATCGGTTTAATTTCATTACTAAAAATAGAGTGTCCAGATTTTTTGGTGTTTTGCTATCTTCAAGTGTTTTTTTAGACTCTAGGTAAAGCTAAAATATTTTATACAGTCAGTAGTATAAAGCTTACTTTTTCTGAGTTTTCAATAAACTGAATTACAGTTTGTTTATCTTGAGAATCATTAGATACTTTTACGTAGTCAGGCCCATAATTGATCATATGGTAAAATAGCTCAAGTTGACCTATTTGTACACTGAAAAATTATTATAAAAAATAATTACTGTTTAATGATATATTTGACAGAAATAAATACATTTTCCCATTTGTTTTTTGTTAAAATATCAATGGAAGGTTTACATAAATTCATAATAGCTAGACTTCTGAGTAGAATGGAGTTTGATCTGATAACTGCTGCGGGTATCCCGTAAAACATCTTGACATCTTTGATTTCTTGATATATATCTGTCCCTAATCGTTTTTTACAATTATTAACTAGGGTTTTCAGCGTTTTACGGTCATCCTATGGATTTTAAAATTACATAGATATTATATACCTCTATATGTATAAGCAGCGTTTTAGGTGATATAAGGTTTTTTTCAGCTGTAGATAACAAATAATTTAAATGCTCATCATGCAAGTTAAAGATACGTAAAATTTCGTTCAATTTCTCCTCTAAACAAATAATATGCAATTAAGTGTCTTGTGTTACGTGTGGAGGATTCGTTTATGTCCAAGCATAATGCTCTGACTAGATTTTTCAAATTTGAATGTCCATGGAATCTGATTTGCTCCGATAAATACACATACTGTTAATTCAAGTCAAAGTAAAATAATTACATCTACTAAATTGGGAGCTAAAATTTCATTGACTGTATGAATCCAGTTCAATATTGCAGTCTCTGTTACTAAGCCCTATAAATAACATTGTTTTTGACTTGTTTTTCTACAGAATTAGATATTTTGGATTCATTAAAATAGTCTCTTTGGAATGCCATATAAAAATAATTCAACAAATTGTCGGTTTTGATCAATAAACTAATACAGCAATAGTTAAGTACTGTAACATAACAAAATTTATATAAATTTTTTTTTTGATATTCTTATATTATAGGTTACATTTTCGTAGCTAGATCGTATATTATAATATTAGTTTATATTTTAGTTTAATTAATTCAGACTCTGTGTAATTTTACTTCGTAATAAGTAAAGATAAATCGTATGCTTCCATTTCTATGATCCAAATTTCCGGTGGAATAGATTTTTTGAAAAAATTAAGATTTATTTGAGAAAGAGTTAGCATAGCTTTGGCATTTCCAAGACTTAACGTAAGTTTAGCTTCTAAGGATTCACAGTCTCTGTTAAGTTTTTTAAAACCCAAGTAAATTTACTTAGTTTTTTCTTCGTTCATTCTCTGGTATCGTGGAGCCATATACGCTTCATAATCGTTTAGTTTTGAATTAAGGATAGCAAGTTCAGCAGACAAAGTTTCTATTTTTTGCGTCTGAAATTCTTTGCAAATTAATTAAAATTTACAGAATAAGCTTCAGATTCCATATATTTATTTCTTACAAATTCCAGAGATGTTTTATAAGTTTTAATTTGTTCCTTTAACGAATTTGTATGACTCTAAAATATATAAAAATCAATTAATAGCTTTATAGGGACAAATTCTTATTTGAAATATAAAAAATTATATGATTGTTATGGATATATATATATATATATATTTTAGCATATTTATATATAATAAAAACCTAAAAATATATATGTATATATATATATATTTATGTATGTTTAATTTTTAGAGGTAATTTTTATTTATATATGTAAACAGTTATATCACACTTATTACGATTACTTCATAGTATTGAAGCGATTTTCTTAGTTCTAAAACTATTGTATTGTTAACAGTTGATAAATCTTCATATAATTTGACAGCTTTTCTTTCAGATTCAATAAAAGCCTGAATATAGAATAGATTAAAAGAAAACCTTACTGACTGCTCGTTCAATTTTGTTTTCAGTGTATCCTCAACCTTATTAAAAAACTGAGTTTTTTCTTCTAGTTCTATAGAGTGTTCTATAAACCAGGACTTCAATGTAGCAAACGCTTCATTTAGAGCTTTATTCTGAGATTCTATAAATGTGCGGTATAAATTACTTCTTGCTCCAATTTATTATTTTGGTTTCTTAATATCTGGATTTCCTGCTGATATTGTTTTTCAGATTCACAAAATTTGATTTTAGCGTCTGTAAATTGAATAGCTTGGTCAGTGAGCTGAACCCCATAAAAAAAAAATAAATCAATAGTACTTTTAAACTAAGCTTCAATAATTTATTTTTGAGGTTTTCTTCCGAGGGTACATTACTTGTTTCTGAATCTTTACTTTCTGCTGCTGAACTTTTGGGAGTCGAGATTGGAAGAGAAGAAGAAGGGGATTTTGAATTATCTAAGTAAGATATTTATGAAATATACAAAACTAAAATATATGCGATATAAGTTGAGTTTAGATATGAATATATGGTATACATAGTTGAAGAGCTGAAAATTAATAACAAAAAATTAATTAAATCATTTATTTATGACATTTCATAGAATAACATTTGTAATAAAAATACGCAGTGTTATAAAGCATATTTTACCTTTCATGAGATTGTATATGTATCCAGAACAGGACCTATAAACATATGAATTAAAGAAAGGGTGATGGTGCTTCATAATTGGGTATATAATAATTAGTAATATTGATATGATCTTTTGGGTGAGGGGGAATGTCAAATTTTTGTTCTTCTGTGTTTTCATTTGATTGAGAATTAATTAATTGAAGAAAAGGATACCATACAAAACATTCTGGCAATATTGGAGGTAATAGAGTACCGGAAGATCTAATGTAGCACGGATGATAATTTTTGGTTTTTACTTTAGTATAGCTGTTAGCTTCTTTCTGTCAAAAATGATATACTTATCCTTGGAGATATCGCTACAAAAGAAAAAGATTATTAATACTTAAATGACATAATATAAATAAGAGTTAATAATATAAATAAGAGTTAATGCATATATAATCAACGTAAATAATTTGGTAAATTTATTGAAGAAGACTAATTGTAACTTATTAAATGACCATAGTTTTATATATTTTTTTTTAAAATAATATTTGATTAGTCATAATTTATCAATTATTATTATAATATTGATTATTTGTATTTAAGCAATATCTGTAGTTTATATATTACTATTTATTTATCTATTTTCTATTTCATTAAATTAATAATTACTATATACTGCTGAAGTAAACTCAAATTAGTTTGATTACTCTAAGATTTCCATGCTCATCAGTGTTGCAAAAATATCATCTGTCTTTAAAGCGGTGTAATGAGCTATGTCCTATTAAAAAAACCCATTATTGATAATAGGTTATTACTTCTACTGTTAATTTAAGTTCACCAAGAGCTGTTTTTGAGGGTTTTAATGATTTCTGTGCTTGTAAGAGGTGCATGGAAAGAACTGAAGAATTTCCGTTATAGAAACAACTACATATGGGTGGATTATTAGCAGGAGATAAAAGCAACTCTGCAATAACTTGTTTCCAATAACGTGTGTAAGAAACTCTTCCTAAGTCACTAAAAGGACGCTCAGGTGTCCCAACTTTATTTTGAATTTTCGATAAACAATATGAAAAATGTATAAAAAACTTCCCATAGCCTTTTCTTTGAAACTATACAAGGTATTCAAATTATTATTGTTACTTGAGGAAATGTCAGTATACAGGCTAAGTTAAATCCAACCGAAGAATATTTTTCTTTTGAGAAATAGCCTATTATACTGAAGTTTTTTGCAGATAATATTCCTGCTTTTTCATAGTATTCTTTATACATGGATTTTGATTCCTCACAATCCTGCCACTGAAATAAATAATTAAAAATAATTAAAATGAGTAATAATAAAACAGCTGATATAAATATAAATGTACAGCTTTAGCATCCAAGTAATTTTTACAGCTTTATGTAACCTACCTCAACTAAAACGTAAAAAAGAAAAGGTATAACGCTAAATTGTAAAGTCTTATGATCTAGAAAAAGTTTAGCAAGTAAAGCTAAATTTTCGCAGTATTTCCATTCTGATTCTCCATCTATTTCAAAAAATGAAAGCCTGAAATAGAATAATTTTAGTTTGAGATTTTTTAATCGATTGTTGCCATTCATATTTGATACAAAATTGCAATTAATGTGATATTAAAATAAGCGAATTTTTATATACAGATATTTCAGTATAATAATATGCACAGTAGTTGACAAATATATGTAGATTCATTTATGTATTTAGATTCAAATATATACACTCAACGCTAATATCAATCAAACAGTATTACTTTCCATCTCTGTATATTTCATTTCCAGGAGGGGCTCTAATGTTGCAATGATCAAGATGGTACTGAAGCTCTACGGGCTCTGAAAAATAATCTAAACATCCACCACAGACATGTAATGTGTCTAATGGATGATATTTTGCTGGAAATGGGGAATAGTACCAAGCCGGTACTAAAACTTCATTTATATATAAATGGTCTATAGTTCTAATTTTTGTTGCTGCTTCATGCGCCTGTAAAAAACTTCAATTTTATTCTCGTTAATATTGCTTATTAATAAGACAAGAAACTACTATATATGTATGTATATATATTCAGTTCACATATATAGAATTACCTCTATGGATTGTCGGTCCATACCGCCATGTTCTCCAGGATCACTTAAAACATCATCATATTGGTCGAAACCAGAACAATTTCTGCTTTGTTGATATATCATAAAAAGAGTGTATTGATTGTCCTTGGAAAAATCTAGTTCAGATCCCGTTGCAAAAAGATCTGGTCTAAACTCTTGTTTGAACTGTTTTTTTATGTTTTGATCAATTCTAGATAGTTTCTCTACATTGGGGATCACAGTTTCAAGAACTTCTGCTTCAGGATTGGTTTCAGGGTTGTGCTCTTCTTTTATTATAGGCTGTTTAAGATTTATGGCTGAATCGTTAATTCCATGTTTATTAACAATATTTTTACATGTTGTATGAGACTGTTTCGTTTTCCTAACAGCAGTTTGTATAATCAATTTGACTATTTCGTCAATAGTTGCGTAACATTCTGTGGGTATTGGTTTATAATATTTTATGTATCCAGGTATATTAGCTCCCGAGCTACTATCATTAAAAATACTGCTATTTTTCGCATTATTCTTATTATCATTATCATTGTCAGGGTCATTATTCACATTAGTTATAATAGTATTATTTTCAATACATATATGATCTATAGTATTTATTAGTGGACTTGATAAAATAGTTATTGAGGAATTGATTACGGATTCTAAGGTAGTAAAGAAGTTAAGTTTAGATAATTTTTGTGCTTGATACGTGAGGGCATGTAATATATCATACTTAGGGCAAAAATCAGACATCAAAAACATACATAAACCATGTAAAGCTGTAGTAGAATTGAACGCTTTTTTTTTTTTTGAAGTAGAACTAGCATTAACGACAAAATCAATTAGATCAATTTGCATATATGCAAATAATACTTGAGACCACCATATTAAAGACATTCCTTTGACATCAATTTTGTCGTATGAAAAATTATTTGACCTTGTATTTTTTAATAGATTCAAAACTGCGTTTAAAAATGAACAGCAAGTTCCTTTTGTTAAGCAATCTAAACTAAAATCAATTAAGTTTAGATCATTCGATTCCAAATAAAAAAAAGGAGCAATCAATACGTACAAAAATAGTAGTATTTTGGTCGCATAAGCTTCATCTTGTGATGGTTGACTTGACGTTGTTACATTTCCTTTCGATTGCTTCGATGCTGCTTGAGACAAACTCACTGAAAAATAATACAGCATTCAAAAGGTTATTCGTAAATGTTTTATACAGACAGGTTCATACATTTTAATAATTAAACACCCGCTTGATAGTCATGCAATATATTTATATATTTTTATTTATTTTTATATAATTTAATTGTGAGTAAAACAACATGTAAACCTTTATATTGGTTCATACACGTTATACAAAAAAATAAAATATCAATCATTATAAATAATAATAATAATAATAATAATAATAATGATAATAGTTATTATTTTTATCACAAATATATTTGAATAGGTTAAAGTGATATATATTGAATAAAATTTTATAAACTCTATATTTGAGAGACAGTAAATATGCTATGTATATTACCAGGAGATAAACTATTATCAACGCTAACAGAAACGGTTGGCTTGTTTCGATCGATTGTTCCTATCAAAGGATGGGGAAGTATTGACATTGCTGAGTACATATGTCTGGCTATAGCTTTAATGTCTAGATTGCCAGTTACCGGTGAGATAGTAGTTGGTAACAAGCTATCAACTGTACACCATCGATCATAGCGTCGATTATAGCCTTGGTAATGCACATAATATTCATAATGCCAAGGTGCACAAGCGATCATTGGTGCATTGATTTTTTCCGCAAAGGTACTGCTATTAAGACTCCCAGGCCTTTTTTTCAATGTCTTGGAACCAATTGTGGGATAGGAATCAGTATTAAGGTGTTCAGGATGTGGAGAAAAACGTGACTTGACATCTGCAGTGTTAGTTAATTGACTGAGATTTTCATATATATTTATTTCATTAGACAAAGATGTATTGATATTCGATTCTGTCTCGTTATGTGTATCAGGACCCAATGGATTTTCTTTAAAATCTGCAGCGTCCGTTTTGCGAATTTCACTACGAGGAGGCACATCTGTACATTGAGATGCATTAGATAGCAGTAATAGTTGTCTCTGTTTCTCTTTCTTAAGGTTCAAGTTTGATGAATTAGAAGATACCCATTCAACAATATAAGCATCTGTGGATTCAATTTCTCCATTTTTATGTAAATAAGCTAAACAATATCCTGAAGCAGGCCGTGCATATATTATGCTTCCTAAATGCCAAGGATATATTTGAGGAACTCGACTAGCAGGCATATTTTCAATCATTTTTATCCATACAATGGTATTTTCTGGAATAGCTCCTGGAGGTGTAGTAACAAAGGTGCCACGTACATAAGTGGATCTCTGGCACGAATGACGTATCTTAGCGCGCATGCTGATAGGTCTTTTTTGAAGCTGTGATAATTTTCTTCGCTGTATACTAAAAAGACTTAAAACAAAAAACGGATCTATGTAACTCTGTGCTACTGGACGTACAACTTTTTTTGCCTTATTGATTTTACGACTTATAGCACGTTTCTTCATGGCTTCATTACGTGTAACCATTTTATCTAAGGCCAGTCCTATATAAGCATTAAAATATTAGTATTTTTATAAATTATCATTATATATCAGACTAATAAGTTTCAACAATAATAATTTTTCATAAAAATAAAAAATAAATGATTATAACACATTATTAAATCTAAGAAAAATACATATATGCGATTAAGGGGACTAGTTATTTTCTTTGACGTGAGGAGAATTTGAATTAGATAATGATTCTATGTTACTAGGACGAGGTACACCATATTGTTCCATTGACAAAGGTTCATAATCTGCTATACAAATTAATGCATTATCTAATGCTTGTATTAGTTCATTTGCTAAAGGACATATTGTTTCAACAAATGAATTCGGACAGTCTGGATCAGCAAATTCAAGTACTGCAGCGTGCAAAAACATTCTTGGGCACCATTGACGGTCTTCTTGGCATTTCTTAGGTTCCAAATACTTTGTATCACTGACTAAAGGATGTCCTATGTGTTGCATATGTACACGAATTTGATGTGTTCGGCCTGTAACTATTCTACACTTGCATAGCGAAAATAAATCATTCTCCGTTAATTCTCCCGTAAGTGCTGGGTCTATCCAAATTTTTCTACAAAAAAAAAAGAAAAAATAGCACCAATTCACTTCAAACCAAATCAAATATATTTGTTAATAAATATTTTATAAGCAAATAATACAATAATATTATAATATTATATTATAATAGATGAAAGACATAAAAAGTATTCATTTTAATATTTTAATTACATAATTAATTATTACAACAATAAAATTAATAATTACTTATATTACAAATAAATTTTTATATTTATTTATTTTTATGTATATATATTAAATCGACATACCCTTTATTATTTTCAAGAGATAATTTATCTTGAAGACTGTCGGTATGTTCGTAAAACTCCTGGCTTTCTCCAACACTCTCAGATCTTGCAGACGAATTATCCGATTCATGTCCTGGTCGATTATCAGGTTCGTCATTAGGGGATGGCAAAACATATTCACCAACAACAGGGGGTCCATTGATAAGATTTTTTACAATGTCCGCCCATGGTTTTCTTCGATACACTCGACATAAATGGTATTCCGTTAAAGAATCATCACCGCCTTCTTCCACTACCTGGGTATAATGAGATTTGATTCTGTTTCTAGAATCAAAATTTTTAGTTAATAGTCGAGTTTTCACGACTCCGAAACGGTTTTTGACACGGCCATGACATAAAAGTAAGTATTCTTTATGCACATTACGTCTTCTAAATTGATCCCATAAAAAATCTCGCGCCCGTCTGGTTCGAGCAATTAAAACAGCTCCTGATGTTTCTAAGTCAATGCGGTGGCATAAACCACATTCCAGTTCAGTCCAGCGCTGTATAGTTTCTTGATTAGGAAATTGTTTCATAAGCCATAAATGAAAGCTTTCCATTTTGCCAGAGTGTTGAAGCTCAGAGTTAGAAACATTTTTCAGAGTTTTTTCAATATCCCCCTGTTTCAGTCTATGAAGGTCTAAAGGACGATCAACACAATGAGTCGGTCCAGAACAGTGCCAAAAAGCCGGCTTGTATGTGACAAACCATGTTCGAGATTCGTGAACAACTCTTGGCTTGTCTTTTGATACTCGAGGACGTCCTGTTCGTCTGTCAAGAAAGTACCTTAAATCATTTTTCCTATTTAATAAAATTTTTGTATCTGCAGTGGTTGCTTGTTGATTCTCTACTCCTTGATTATTGGAGGATGTGGAACCCCGTGGAGAAATGTATTCATTAGATTCTACTAGAATATTTAATTAGATTAATTAATTTATTTAAATTATTTTAATTTATCAATAAGCAACAATGTCAACATATTTACAAATTAAGTTCAACATTCATAAAAAAATTAGGCAAAAAATTTATTTGATTATATATACATAAATTAAACATGTTTTATTTATGTTGTTCAAAAAATCTAATTTACATTCTAATTAATTTATAATAATTTGTATAGATATTGTATTTTTTTTTAGAAAATAATAATTTTAATATTGACAAATTAATATTTGAAAATATTTGCAATTTTTATTAAATATATATTAAGACATTAAAATTTACCTTCGTCTTCTTCAATAATGCTTTCAACGATGATATCTTCGTTACACAAATCTCCTTCATGACAAATAACTTCATGTGTTTTATCAATATGTAAAGGTGAAATATAATTTATGTTATAATCAATAAACTGAGCTTCATCATCGTCATCATCAGAAGAAACTGAACCTAGGTATAAATCATGTGGTTTTTGAGTACCTATCATATTTTCTTCATAGGGATTGTGTTTTTTTAAGTGATCCCTCTGCAAGTAAGGTATTCTTTTATTCAGTTCTTCATCGGATTCAATGTCGTCACCGTCCTGTTCATGATCATTCAGTATGTAATCATGATAAGGCGGCATCATGCCGGTGTGATCTAAAAAGTATACCAGTATTGATGTAAAATGATAATTTAATTATGTATTAATAATAGTAATTAATTAATTAATTTGAATAATATTCATAACAGCTAAATTTGTATATAGATATAAAAAAAGAGTCAGAAATAGATATCAATATTTCAAATACTGTATATATATATATATATATATATATATTGGGGTTTAAATAATTTACCTGAATTGTGATGAGAATAATTCACGGAAGAGATATTATTAATTATATGTGTATTATGATCGTCATAATGTTTGGCAAGGGCTGACCAACCAGCTTTTCTCCGTCCTTCTAAGGGTACATCTTTGTTCGCAGTTTGAACAGGTACTGGAGGGGGTAACGGAATAGAAGCAACAGTTGGCTGTGTAGGGTGAGTATGGAAAGGCAGGGATGCTAAGGTTAAAGCAGCTTCAGTTTCACGTGATAAAATCGTAGTATTTCGAGATATTAGATTCTTAAAAATAAGAACTAAAGCCCAATGGGAATGTTGTAGTAATCTTTGTTGAGCGCAGGAATTATTCCAATGGAATTTGGTGAAAGCTATTAAACTTAATCTACGTAACCATTCGCTTAATTTTTTCAGTAATAAATCAAAGTAACGTCTACCAGCTTGGCTGTCGCGAAGTTTCATTATTTGCTTAGCTCCAAGTAAATAAAATAGAAAGCATAATGAACATAATGAAGTGCATTTTTGTATAGTTAAATTAATGAATACAGGATCTGTGTAAATGTTATTTTGTTTGTCTAGCGCCACATCATAATGTGGGCCATTTTTACGATTTGATAGAATATTTGAAGGTAATGCATCACCCAATAAGTTTAAAGATAATGTATGGAGTCCTTTTCTTGTACCAATTAAATCGGATGTCAAGAATACTGCAGCAAATAATTCTAAAAGTGCTAGTTGCTTATTCGACAAAGAACGTTCAAATAATTCAGCTTCATTTTTAGGTAAATCTTCTATACACTCATAATTGACACCTTTATTTTTATTATATTCAGTAGATTGTAAATTCTCCGTACTTTTGACTCTATTATTAGAATGAAAATTAATTAAAGGGGGTGCAGCTGGAGAAAAAGTTTCTATTGTAACGGTAGTAGTAATCGCTTTAGTAAGTTCGTGCCTAAATTCTCGAATAATTGTTTGCTGGTATTGTTTGTCATCCCTTAAATAATCATTAAATAAGCGGTCTATATGATATGCCATGGAGATTGCAATGTGGCTAACGTAGGAATCCTCTATTTTTTCTAATTTACTTGGTGGCAAACTGGAGTTAAGTAGATATCTGGATGAAGTTAAGCTGGTTTGTAGAGGAATAGAGTTTATCATTTCTACACAAGCTGCTATAATCTCTGATATGAATGTTGTAACGGAGCAACCTGGCGATAATTTCACAGTAAGGTTTTCTAATCCTGAACTACCAATATTTTCATCATTAAATTGAAATGTCAAATTACGCCTCATCGCTACAGCAAGTAAACTAGGAAATGTATCCAGAACAGCTTCAGCTGCTATAGTTGTCCATGAATTGGGATTCTCCGCTGTTTCGGCTGTTATCGGTTTATGGTAATTTTTAGTAGGAGATGCAGGTATTATGGAAATTTGTTTTATATTGGATATTGAAGGTTTTTCTACCTCGGGTTTCTTTTCTTTATCCAAATTGGTTGAAGAAGCTTCCTCGGTTATAGATTCTTGTATTCTTTGTAGAGGGGAGTTATTTTTCATATAATGGCATGGTTTTACAGGAAGCGTAGGATCATGTATAATAATTACATCTTCATTATTTGAATTAGAAGTCTTATAGTCATCATTTTTATCCACTTCTATATATGAAGGTTCTCTAACAGCCATTTTTTCAGTGTTTTCTGTAACAGATACAGCTTCAGAGTTATAATACTCCATATTGCTTGCGTCCGGTATATTATTGGTTTTTGTGTTAAAGTTATTTTCGTTCTTTGGTGTATCCAAATTTGTATTACTTTTGTCACTTTTATTATTTTCACATTGATTTTGGTTTTTTTCATTTTCCTGTCGACGTATCTCTTGTACTTGAGCTTTTATGCGACTTTTAGTATTAGCTGGTATTGCTGTTTTTATCAATGATAATTTTTTTTTTTTCTTTGTGCTTGTTTGTTTGGCGTTTGGCACGTTACGGTTATTTTGTGTTACTTGTTGCTGCTGTTTTTCTTTTACAGGCTGCTTGTCTTGAGGATTATTGCTCGGACTTTTGTTTGGTTCGGTAATGTTATTTTTCAATGCTAAAATATTAGTTAAATAATCTGAAGCCTTACTATGCTGAAAGTTCGCAGACTCATCATTGTTCAAAATATTTGAGTCGACAATATCGGGGAGAGGTTTTTCACGATTATTATTGAGAGTCTGAAAAAATTTTATTATTTATAAAATCAGTACAATTAATGTATATTATATGGAATATTATTTAACAAAATAATAATATTTATTATATAATGTTATATAACAATATATTTTTATACAATATAATAATATTATTATATATTATGATGATATTAGTATATAATATAATTTTATCATTATATAATATAATTAAATTATTATATAATATAATTTATTATTATATAATATAATTACATTATTATATTATAATATAATAATTTTTTATATAAAATTAGATTATATTTAATTATGTACATTGTAATATATATTATAATTGATATAATATATATTTTAATAACTTAATATACTTTTTGTTAATATAATTAATATTCAAAATAATACAATTAAGGTTATTATATGTAAAAATATATAGTAAATTTTATAGTGATAATTGCTCAGGCTACATAATGAGAAAAATTATCTCGTATAAATCTTTTTACTTAATACAGTATATATATATATATTAATATATTATGTATTAGTGTGTAAAACTGCTACATAATTGTTTAAATTAATAATGTAAATATACTCAGATAAATTGTCTTATAAATACTAAGACTTACGGTTGAATTAGAGGCATGTAACATGGTACATTCTGACACTGATTTAATGACGTCACGACCCAATTTTTCAATAGCTGAGCTGGGTGTTGTATTTTCTTTTTTCTGCTGTATTATAATGACATCTCCAGTTTTTCTGTTGATTTTTTTGATGGCAGCGTTGAATCGACGAATTGTTTGACACGCACGTATATGACATTCTTCAAATACAGAAAATTGATTAATATCATCTAAATGCGTGATTTTAGAAGATAATTTATTATACTTCCGTAGTAGAGGCAATAGCCACTCTAGTATATAATCTTCGATTCTTTTTCGAGCATCGCATACTTGTGCCCCCATACATATTAATTCAAGATTTTGATGATCAAACCATTTAAAGATTAATAAAGGATATGCTAAATCATCAGGCTTAGGAAATTTTAAATTATTTAATTGTACTTTATTATTATCAATAATGTTAGATTTGATGCGGGTTTTATTTTTCGTATTTTGCTCTTTATTTTGTGGTATAGTCAAATTAAGATGAGATTGATTAATAGGGCAAAACATAATTAACACAATAATAATAGGTGAATCCGGGTCAACTAATTTGCGCTTCAAATCACAATATGGATCTATGGAATCTGAAGGCTTCATATAAGTATAACGACAGCGTCCTTTACGGGAAGGATTAGGGTCCGGGAGTAATGCATACAGCATAATTGTATCCAATACATTTTGTGCAGTCCATGAATCTGTATATTTATAATTAGTTATTAATTTACTGTCGGTTTTTTCTAACTCAATAATTTCTTCTTCGGACAGTTCATGTTCCCGATTTAGCTTTACAAAGAAACGGCATATATTATATAAGGCATTTACTGAAGACCCTTTACGTATATGCAGGGTTCGACGAATCGGTACATTTTGCTCGCAAGCAAAACCTTCAAGACCTCGTAAATCAGATTCCGTAATCAATGCTACAGGTATATTACTCTGAAGCACATGAGCAGGTATTTGCTGTTTCAGAATAGATCCAAAAACTTGATCTATATTCAATAATTTCGTAAATTTTACATTATATATATTACCACTAGAGATTTTTTCTTCAAATATAGATTCCACGGTACTAAAGTCGTTTGGAACCAGTTTGTGCGCTATTGCTTGACTAACAACCAGATCTTTTTCTACTATATTGGACGCCATTATTTGCTGAGAATAGTATCTAAAGTACTTCAAAGACGTTTTTTCTAAAGCGGGGGGAACATATTTTTGAATAATTGAGAATTTCTGAGAAAGAAAACCAAAAATAAAGCTTAATTTTAAGTTATTCACAATAAAACTAGTTAATTATAACGAAATATTATCAAAGAGATAAGATATTATAATAATTTTTATTATCACAATAATTATTATTATTATTATTTTAGTTATTAATTTTATTATAATTATCATTATTATAATTATTTTATTATTATAATAATTATTATTACTATATTGATTATTATTATTATTATAACTATAGATATTATTACTATAATAATTATTCTTATTATTAATACAATAATTATAATAAATATTATAGTAATATTTGTTATTAATATTTTTATTATTATGATAATTATTATTGTATATATATATGTTATAATAATAAAAGAATATATATACAAAGAGACTTAAGTTATTGTGTTATATATGTACTTCTATAGGAGTTAAGGGTTGCACTTGAAGATCAGCAGGAGAATTATTTTCAGCGTTTTCCAGATTTAACGAATCGGTAGGATAGTTGTCTAAACAAACTTGGTTGTTGAAAAATACAGGCTTGTCGGGTTTTTCATCTTTTTTTGAAGAAAAATGAAATTCTTCTTTCGGTATATCATCATTGAGAGCTATAAGCTCCGTGGGTTCTTCTATGGAAACATCTGTGGCTTTATACGGTGCATTATTATCTGAAAGTTGTTTCTCTACATCGCATATAAAGTTGAATATTTCATCATTATCAGCGTTATCTATAATTGATGCCAAAGATTGCTTTTCTATATCTGGTAAGAATTTGTTAGTAGACGGGAAGGATTTTGTTATCATAGAGCACAGTCTCGCACGAGACAGTAATAGGTCATAATAAAATTTGCTATGGAAATTTATAGCTGCATTGGGTGAAGGAGGCTCTGGCTTTATTTTTCTCAAATTTTTACTAGGGAAAATTTTATGGGAAGTTCCATTGAAACTTGTGAAAGGTTTATAACTAAAGGGAAAACGAATGTTATTAAAATTTTTATTATTATTTATTGGGCAAACAGAGTTTTGAGAAGCTTGTTCTGAACTATTTTGAGGAAATATTGGTGGTGTAGGTAAATTTTTGAAAGAAACTAGTATAGAAGAATTTGTATTCAATGGTAACTTCACATCACTATTTTCTTTAACCCCTAGTACATTAACTGCTGATACAGATTTTTGAGTATCTTTAGAGTCTGAAGCATTCTCTATAGGAGGACATTTGTCCGTTAGAGTTGCATTCGCTCCCGGACCATACAAGGAGAATTTTTTCGATATGTCTTGTTTAGATACATTACATATTTTGGAAAGTGCACTATTATACGGTTGTGCTATGGGTTTCTTAGTCATATTACCATCTACAGATAAATTATTGACTGGAAAACGTTCTTGTTCCTTACTAAAAATAGAGTTTAAATCGAGTTTTAGATCTGAAGATGAACTTTCTGATGATATTTTTTTATTCAATAAACTATTCTGAATAGGATCAAAATTTGCACGAGTAAAAATATCAAATAATTGGCCAAATAAAGGTTTACGAGAAACTGATTGTTTCTTTTGAGGTTCGAATTGATTTAAGCTGGATGTTTCGTTCGTAAAAATTTCTTGATCCAAATCGGAACGTCTTCTTTTACTGGTTCTAGCTCTTCTTTGGGACTTGGAGTAATATAACCTCATATAATGATGCCTTTTTGAAAACCATGCTTCATGTGCATCTAATGCACAAGCTGCAGCAGAACAAATTATATCTGGTATGGGCATTCGTATGGATTCTAGTATATCGGAAGCAGGTAATTGAGAGACGGAGCCATGTCTACAAAAAGGTGTGTCCCAAAGTCTCGTAACATTAAAAAGTTTTTTAGGTTTGTTTTTATTTTCATAAGAGTTCACTTCAAATAATGAGACTTTATTGGAATATTCGTGAGTATTTTGAAAAGATTTTTCATAACTTTTACTTTTCATATTGATTTTAATATCTTCAGAATTTGGTTCGACTTTGGGATCAAATAAATCAGCATTCCAAACAGACAGTATTTGTTGAGAACGATAAACAAGTAAAGCTATGGCGGAAAATAAAGTTTCAAACCAATCAGCAATTCCGAAAGACGTGTTACTAGTCAATGAGAATAATTTTTTATCTGTTTGAAAGTTTTGTACGTAAGTTTTGCCAAGAACTAGGAATTTTATTACCTGACTCAACTCTACATCCAACATTCGTTCAAAATTAATCCGCATTTTTTCAGATAAACGGTATATATAGGAATATGAGTTTCCAACTGATTTTGATCGTTTTTTGCCTGTCAAGTATTCCAAGTTATCACGTGTGTATTTTACAAAGGGATTTTCGTACATAAATGGAGATTTGTTGGCTTTAATTTTCGATATTATATTACAAGGAATAGACGGCAATGAATACTTCCGCTGTCCAAAACGGATAAACTGATTTTTTGACCAAAACTCTGCGGTAGTATCAGCATCAACGATGCAGTATTTTGCTCGATCAAGCTTAGTATTAGGTGAATATTCTCCAGCCATAAAATCAACTTTAAAATTCTCAGGAGGCACCCAGAACGCCAGAGCAAATCGATCGGCCAACATACTGCTTATTAAATGCTTAAGGTTTTTTTCATTAGAGAAAATTTCATTAGATTTGATGCAGTCAATAAATTGGGACTGATATAAATAATAATGTAAACTTAAACTAGCTTCAGACTTATATATGCAGTTATAACTTAAACGCCCTAATAAACAATTAGATGCAAAATTATAATCCATGAAAGGCTCACATATCACGTGTTTTGAGCACGTCGCTGCAAATAAGTTCATTTTTTTTTTTAGTGAGTTTCTTGTTGTCGCTGAAACTAATTGTGTATAGTTTGAAGGGCCCAAAGCTTCGCTTGTTTTTTTATAAACTTCAGTAGTTTTTAGAGATTTCTTACGTGTATTGTTTTGAAAAAATAACTTCTAAAAATTTAGATATAAAATTATGTAAACTTATATAAACCCCCCCACTTATACAAGTTTATATATATACATATATACTCATTTTCGTGATTCAGATGTATATAAAGACGTAGCGTTATAAAGAATACACCTCATTTTATAGATTGAAGAATTAGATAGAAATTTATAAGTAGAAAATATATATTAAAACTTTATAATTTGTAAAGTATATAAAGTGTAAGAAAATTTAAAATGTATTGACAATACGTGTATATAGTGATTACTGTCTATTACTTGAAAACGAAAATATTTTTTTTTAATAAGAGTTTACCTTATTTTTCTTAAGACAAATATTATTTGATACTGATTGTAAACAGGGCATTGTTAGTACTGCTTTTAATGGTCGTTCATATGCTGCTTCCAATATGCGTATAATTTGTTGCTCTGATATTCCGAAGTTATTTAGCGTTTTTCTATATAATTCTGGATTCAAATCAATTAAGTTTTCATCAAGATCAATGTCTCCATTAGCTATTGCGTCGATGTAATCTTCAGATATATAAACTGCTGCAGAACAGAAAAAATCACGATGACATTTCCACTCAGAAAAATCCACATAGGAAGTTAGAATCTCAACTCTATCATGACATATACGGTACCAGGGACCATCCTAAAGATTAAAATATATATTTCTGTAAGAAATTTACTTTTTAAAGTATCAGCTTTAATGTGTAAATATAACTATATTATGTATACTAAGTATATATATATATATATATACTTATATATATACTTATATATATACTTATATATATACTTATATATATACTTATATGTATATATACCAACGTGTAGGAAAATACGTTGATAATGGTTATAAATATATTTATGTCATATAGGCTTACTTCTTCTGGGCGAAGCAATAAAGAATATACTGTTTGAGAATTTGTAGCTAAGCCGTTAACTTCTCCCTCACGTATTATGACAGCAAATAGACAATACCATTTCCCTGGTCTGGAGGACTCCATATTTGCGCCTTCTCCAGTGTTACCTTCTAGGGATTTTTGACAATCTGTTAATTCACAAGTATTCGCGGGGTTACAATTAGGTGATTTAGATCGAGCGTCATTATCTAAGCATTTATTAATCTATTGCGTAAATTAACAAACCTGAGTCATCTGAATCGTCATCACTAATTAGATTTTTTTGATTAATAAATTTTCTACGGTTTCTTCTGCGTCTTGAATTCCGCATAGTGGAATCAAAACCAGAATCCTCTTGATGGGGTTTAAAATTGATTTCGGGATCTCCATTGGTACTATCTTGAGTATCAAGCAAATTAGACGCTTCAAGTCTTAAAGGAACATCAAATAATTCTTTTTTTGCATTTCTTTGTTGGGATAAATACACAAACATTACTTCAGGAAACCTTTTGAATTTTTTGCCACTAGTTTCAAGCGCTCGATACATTGAATGCACATGTTTAGCTCGGATAAAAGATGTAGCGTAGTCTCCAGAGGATATAGATTCCGAAGGTAATCCTGTCATTATAGTTGAAAACATAACTTGTAAAGCATGATCCATTTCTTGTCCATCGCATATATCATCTACATGTTAGATTCTAAATGTATCTGCATTACCTATAGTTGAAGACATTTCGTTGTTTTCTGCTGGTTTATGTTTTGTTTCTAATAAAGCTTTTTCACATATATGACCTAAATAAACTGCACGGCATTCTCGGTGTATTGTAGTGAATATATCAGTATGAATGTGAGGAAAAGGATCAGCAATATCCATTTTTTGAACGTTTTGCATACCTGCCAATTAAAAGTTAATAATTATAGAGTTATTATATTAAATAAATAATGTATATATAAGATTCAAAAAATGCATATTTCATGTTTAATATATTAAATAATTAACATATATATATATATATATATTTGTTAATTATAATGGGAACTTACATAAAGTTTTCATAACGTGTTTAGCGGAGGGCTGATGCGTTAGAGCATAAACAACAAAAGCTTTTCTTTCTAAAGAAGAATTATTGGATAATTCTGCACGCATGCAAGCGGAAACTTGGGCTTTAAACCAATCGATAAAATTAACAAACTGCCTGCGAACAGGAGTTTCACCTTCTAAAGAAATTTTCATAGTTGCACAGACTAACGGCCATAGATACATCTGAGCAAATGTATCCTGAAGAGCACCAATTAAGGTTTTTTGCTGTTCCAAAGGAGAGGATGGGTCTAATATTTGATTAGGGTTCAACATAGACGAAGATCCATTGACATTCCATAAAAAAATTTCTCGACGAAATTCTTTTAATGAATATAAAATAATTAAAAAACACGTCAAATAATCGGCATGTAATGCTGCGTGCACTGATGGGACTATTGAGTCTAAAACACGGCACATTGCAAAACGATTCGGGACGCAGGAAGAAGCAACAGTGGAAGCCACAGCTGCGAAAGGGTTAAATTTGGATGACGATGGTGTTGCTGGTGGTGGTGGCGGTGGAGGTGGTAACTTTGAATTTGTTTTAGATGTATTAAACTGTTTATTATATAACTTGGGCAATGAAGTAGAACAAAAAGGCGAAGAAGAGGTTTGACCTGCGGTAGCAGTAGGTAAGCAACTATTTTTGGCTGATATATCATTTGAATCGGGTAAGGTATTTACTTTATTATCTGTCGAGATATTTAAAGACACGGTAGATAACATACTCCACAATTGCTTAGGTTGGTATTTTGGTAAATGGGACCATAAACGAGGGTAAGCAGGCTCTGCTTTTCCTCTAATTAAAACTGTTCCTTTGTCATCCATGAAACCAGAAACTCTACTTAAGCGGGAATGAGACAACATTTTCTGCCATCCTCTGGAAGTCGCTTCGCCACTAAATGACCAATGTGCCCAGCATGTTACTGATTGTTTGAAATCGCGGAAATTTACTACTGTCAGTTCAAAGCGTACGTTAGGAAAAACCCAGTCATCTGGAAACCAATCTTGACGGACGGCTTCAAGAAAAACAGACAAATGAGAAGCTTCTGAATCGGTTCCTGTGGTTCCTTTTGGATGTATTAATAAACGATAATAAAATCCACGACAATGACCTATTTTAGAGCTTTCTATGTCATTCTGTTGCTTCGCAGCTTTCCAAAAATGTTTAATTTGGAAATCTATGACTACAGGTTTGTCGGAGTTATGATTATCTGATTTCTGTTTTTTACGCAATTTCGGTTTTTTGAGTGATTTTTTAATACCTTTTTTTGCATTTAATGAACTTTTAATTTTAATTATATCTTCTTCATCTGTATTGAAGTCATTACTTAATAATAAATTATTATAGAGTTCATTTTCTTCTGTTTCATAATTTTCATTTATTTCATCTTCTATAATTTCTTCTCTTTCTTCTTCTTCTTCCTCTTCTTCTTCTTCTTCTTCGTCATCATCTTCATCGTCTTGTTCATCATCTTCTTCTTCTTCCTCTTCATCTTCTTCTTCTTCCTCTTCATCTTCATCTTCATTTTCTTCTTCTACATCATCATTTTCGTCTTCATCTTCTTCCTCCTCCTCCTCCTCTTCTTCCTCATATTCTTCATCTTCATCATCTTGCTCTTCTTCTCCATCTGGTTCATCTTCTTCTTCTTCTTCTTCATCATCAACTTCTTCGTCAGCATCAATGTCTCCTTCTTCTTCGTCTTCCTCTGCTCCTTCTTCTTGGTGAATATACTCTTGATCTTCGCCATAAAAATTATTATCTTTTTTATTATTAAAATAAGTGGAATCAGTTGGGAAATTATTACTAATACTTTCATAATTATCACAATATGCTTCAATGTGTCGTTTAGGTTTATTTAAACCATTTCTATAGTTGTTTATGTGCCCATCACTCATTTGTTTACTAGTATCAAATAAATCCTTGATTTTTTCTTTACGTATAGTTTTTCTAAACTTTGGAATATAATTGCAATTATAACGTTTTGCAGACGCACTGCGTGCCATGGTTTCAGAATTATTAGCTATATTTTTAATGGGCTCATCACACTGTTTGGCCGTCTTGCGGTTATTGCATTTGTCACTTTTTATCATTGTTTCATTTAACTTGGAGAACTTATTCGCAATAAGCATGTTTTCACATACTTATTTAGTAATTAAAATATCCGCTTATTGTATCTCTTTTATCTAATTTTTTTTCCTAGAATATCTAATAGATTTGCCTTAATTATATATATATATTATTTTGAAATCGTGAAAAATGACTTCTATTCTTCTAAATTTCTTAATTTATTTAGTCCCTTTATCTGTTTTCTAATACATTTAATTTTAGTTTGCTTAGTTTAGGTATGTTCTTACATGAAATAATGCCATATACTATTGATTCATATCAATTGAGATATGGGTGATTATTTATGAGTTTTTTCAATTGGCAATTTTTACTGTATACTCTAAAGCTTTATTATATTGCTTTCTTTATTTAGAAAAAAATTCTAAGTATTTACAAACTTCATAAAACCCTTAACGAAATAAAATAGAATTCTTGTATTTTAGTAAAATTATTATTATTTGGAAAAAAAAACCCCATTAAAGTATTTTCGCAAAAAAAAAACGAATTTCAAATAAATTAATTAATAACAAAAATGTTCATGATACCATCCAATTAATTATTATTAATTTCAAATTCTGATATAATTTCTTCAACAATATAGACAGACCCAAATATTAACAATAAGCAGTCTTCACCTCCATTATTTTCGTAGATTTTTTTGAACAATTGTTTTAATTTAGTAGTCCTCAAAACTTCCTTATTTCCTAAATTTAAATAAATATATTAGTTTTTGTTTGATTGAAGTAATCAATTGTCAAGTAATAAACTACAATTAATGAAAGCATTATTCTTTAATTTGATATATTTTTACGAAACCGCGAGTATAAATGTAAATTTTTACACGATAGATAGTAACTTTTGATAAATTACTAATTATACTATAAAATAGCGTTATTGAAATGATTTTTTATGTAATTCTACTTACCAGTAACTGGAAAAATTATATGTTCAGCAATCATTTCATCATAAAGCTCTTTCAATCTAATTATAGATATGCATATGTTTCTAAATAACCTTATATCATGCTCATCATTATTTTCAGGATCTAAATGAAATTTTATGTCTTCAAACTTTTTCACTTTAGGATTAGTTGAACAAAAATAATTAAAACCCTATTTCTAGTTGTATATTCAATTATAAAATATTGCAAAATATATAAATAACGGTACCGGCTGGTTTCGAACCAGCGACCTTGTGGTTAACAGCCACACGCTCTAACCTACTGAGCTACGGAACCTTCTAAGGCTTTTTTTTTGTGTTGTGTGCTATATATATACTTACTTGAAGTTGTATTGCAAGAGCTTCTGCAAAAGGTTTCAATATATCAAAATTACGGTCACCCGTTAACCCAAATAAAATATATATTTGATAGTTGTAATACAGATTCGACAAATATTCTGCGACTAGTTTTGCTGCTAGCACATTGTGGCCAACATCTATTATAATTTTTAAGGGCAATTGTAAATTAGGTTCGCCTAGAAACTTCTCTATTACATGCTGAACTTGCGTTTCAGGTAATTTGTGAAATCTGTAAATTGGATCCAAATTGATAGCGCTAAAATGCTTGATCTTCCAATCTGGTCCCAAGAGGACATCAACAGCTGTGCTATAATATATAATTTATTTATTTTTCAATAAATAATAAGCAATAAAATTATCAAACTTTATACAAAAAAAAATGAAAGTATTTTATGCATATTTTTGTACTTGATGCTTTTTTAAACTAAGCATATTTACTAACATATATAGCTACATATATATATATAACTATATAAGCAGTTATATATGTATACTACATATAACTATATATGATATAATTGTATCACTACGTATATATATATACAAGTATATATTAAAGTAAATTGCTGATAAAAGCTTGATTAATTATATGACTATAATTATAATACCTAGCTATTATGGAATTGATGACATTAAATGAAGTTGCCATAGGGGGTTCTGATATAGAAAATACGTTTTTAGGTTTCCCTCGCTTAATCTCGGCCTGTACACTTTTATATTTCAATACTGAAGGCCCAACTACTAAAGGTACATTAAATTTAATGATGCCAGCTTTTTCATATGCAATTTCTTCTAATGTATTTCCCAAATACTTCTGATGATCAAACCCAATGGACGTAATAACGGATAAGACTGTGTTGGAAAATGTATTAGTTGGATCTAAGCGTCCTCCCATGCCAGTCTCTAATACAATATAGTGACAATAAGCGTCCTGTCTTCCATAAAATATAGCTGGTAATGTTTTGTTTCGAACGTTTGAACGGATATTACTAGACTCGATTTGTTTGGTTCCTTTTCCTCCAATAGGACTATTTTTACTTCTTGATATGGAAAAATTTTCTGGCAGTTTTAAAGAATTTATAAAATCAAAGCGGTTTTTGCAGTTTTTATTGATAGAACGAAAATCTGCGTAATTTGCTACACGCGTTTTATGTTTCAGAACTGATCGTTTATAACATTGACTAAGTGGGCCTTGCTGAAAGTATAATAAAGCCATAACTGTAAGGATATCAAACATAGAGGGATTTAATTTATGTTTATCTATGCATTCTTTGATATGTCCGTACAAATGTATGAAGTCTTCCTTTAAAATAGGTTTTCCATTTATTTGTATTCTTTCACGGCAATCTAAAACATGTGGGGATATAAATAAACCTACATTTTCTTCAGTTGATTCCTTTAAAACTGCGGCTATTTTAGTACTCACCGAAGTTTTCCCACAAGTCCCTGCTACTTGTATAATATTACGAGGGACCCATTTATTCTGTGTAATATACGTGTATATCTCATTCACAATATAAACGCCTGATTTTACTATATGCTTTTTATATAGCTCTTTAATTATTGCTTCATATTCTGTGTTAAAATCTTTATCAGCCATTTGTTTTATAATCTATAGTTCATAGTGCGTTTAGAGTATTTTTTTTTTTTTTCTATATTTTCATGGAAAACTTTATTTTTTTTTAATTAACTTTTGGTTTTTAAGTTTAAAAATAATGATAAAAATATTTTTACTTCTCTCTATCAACAATTAAAAAAAAAAAGAATCCTTTAACAATAATCTTATTATTTTTTACCGTTTTAACTTATTTTAATGTAAAATTACGTAAATTTGTAAGAAATAATAAATAAATACAATAGTTTTTATCAGTTTGATGAAATAAATTGAAAATTGAACTTGAACAAAAAAAAAGTTTTTTTTAATCACCACTTGCACAACCTCTACAACCACATTTAGTACATTCGACGTCCTGCATATATTTAAAATTATATAAAAGTTACTTTAGTTCCTGTTAAATCTTTTTTTGGAACTCGACACACACAAGCAGTACCAAAATTAGTGTTAGTGCTTTCTATGCACCTGATATTGATAATGAATTAAAAGATGAATAATTTTATATTAGAAATAAATAATTAGAGTAAAATAAATAATTACAATTAATGTACAATCAAATATTGTATGTACTTACATTAAACAACATAATTTTTCGAAACCAGGTTTACGCCATTTTGCTATGAGATTACGATCTGCATAACCTTGCTGACAGCAGTAATCATATAATTCTCTAGAAATAACTTCTTTCTTGTAATACATCTCATAAATGTATCTGAACAAAAAAAAAAATACTGTTAATCTAATGCATGTTGATACCTTGAACGTTGGTGATGTATACGGTAGATAGGCCATAGAGATTCATTTTTTCTTTTTCCTTCATGCGGCGCTCGAACAGCTTCCCGCATTTTTTCCTCAAGTTCCATTAAAACCATTTCGATTAATTCCCATCCATCAGGAGGTCTTTTAGTGGATAAAGTTTGTATTTTAACCATTTATAATATATATAAATATGTATATATATAATAAATAGTAGAATAACTAATTATTAGTAATTAATTGGCAGTGAACCTTATATTATATGTTTGTTTTTGAAAGTGTTCTTTTAGCTTGATTGAGAAGTAATAAGCGTTAAATACAATGGCGAGAAACTCTGAAAAAGCCATGGCGCTTCTTAATCGCTGGTATCAAATGAAGCACAGCATTATATCAAAGTCTACCATACGATATCGACCAAGACACGCTGAAGCATCAGATAATATCAAAGAATGTGAATACTGGTACTTATAACACGCACAAATAGGTGATTATTAATATTATCATCAATATTAATTATTTTATCGTAATTAAGCGTAAAAATATTAATAAGCTTTAATATAAATAATCTTTTATTTATTATCACTTTGTGTATATACTCTATATGTTGCTTATAAACTTTTTTTTTTTTTTTTTATATATAAATATTTCGAATTTAAGTTAATATAAGTTCTGTTTTTTTTTATATATTTTATTAATTAGTAGTGTGAATAACAAATTTGTATGAATAAATACAAAACTTTTGTTTCGGTCTTTAGGCGTCATCAAATTATGCACAATATAACACGGAAGATAGCTGAAATTCAGAATGCGAGTTTAGGAGAACATCGGATACGTCAATTGAATGATGAAATAAACGACTTATTAAAAAAGAGAGCCAAGTGGGAAGATAGAATTAAAGAGGTAATATAAACTTATTTCTCAATAAATTAATTAAAATATTATAATAATAATAATAAAATTATCAACATAGACGGTGTATATATTGATACGTACATTTTTTAGTTACGAGGACCTGATTATCGCGCAGCCTCTATGCGTGCCATAGAGGCCATGAGTTCTGAACTGGTTATATCGGCAAGAGACGGCTACAAATATTTTGGTGCTGCTAAAAATCTGCCAGATGTCCGCAAGCTTTTTGAAGAAGAAGCCCAGGAAAAGTTGCATAGGCAAACTAGAACTAAACAGCAACTTTACCGCAATATAAACCCCAGTTATTATGGATGGCGAGATGAGGTAATTTTGTCCATCTCGATGATTATTTTTTTTATAGGAAAATCCAGATCTTTTATTAGAAGAAAAAGAATATGAGCTCAAATTATTACAATCAGTTTAGACAATTAATTTATGTGTGAATACATTAGAATTATGAAAAAATTATACTAAGAACAAGAAATGCTGCTATCCAGAAAATAATTAAAGGTGTTACTGTTTTAACTGCTGCTCTCCAGCTTAAAAATTTACCATTTACAATCATATTATACCACACACTTGCAGCCGTCCTATAGAAAACGTTGGACTGTTTTCTTTTACCATTTTTTATCCATATAATTGATCTTATTCAAAACACACGCAACGTAGTGATGACAATTATTTCTAATAGTTGAAGAACTGAAGTTTTTTACTTACGTAAAAAAGTTATGCTGAAACAAAATAATAAGTTTAAACAACTTTCATACTTTTGTACGCCCAAAATGCTTATCAGTTTCCAAGATAGCTTGACTATAATTCTGCACAAATGTTACAATAACTTTCATCATTCACTTTATTAAAAAAAATGACACTATAACTATAATGATTAACGTGGAGTTAAAATTAACTATATGTATATATATTAATATAGTGTATATTGGTATATTAATATATTATTAATATAGTGTATATATATCAATATAGTGTATACATATTAGTATAATGTGTATATATTTGTATATTAATATATTATTAATATAGTGTATATATATCAATACAGTGTATATATATCAGTATAGTGAATATATATTAGTATAGTGTATACATATTTGTATGGTGTGTATATATTGGTATATTAATATATTATTAATATAATGTATATATATTAGTAAAATGTATATATATTAATATAATCTATATATATTAGTATAGTTTATATATATTAATATAGTGTGTATATATATATATATATATATATATCTAATATAATATGTACATGTCTAAAATTTAACATAATAGCTTTAGTACCACAGGTTCTAGGACGGCAACATCCAAACACCACACTCTTAAAGGATTTCCAAAAGCTAACTTATCTACCGTTTGCATAATTACTCACTCGTCATATCATACCAGTATTGATTTGAAAAGATCCAGAAAAATCATGAATTACACCCGAAGGAGTACATATACCTGAATTCACAAGTTGTAATGTAAAACAATTTACCAACGTGGCCAAGAAATGGAAATATAAATGATAATATTGGGATTTGAGTCCAAACGACATGAAAAGGATATCGATTGGTGGTTGTATCTATGCTGAAGTAAACAAATTACATTTTCTACTAATATTTCTGGAATCTTCCATTTTTTTACATGTTTAATAAAATTCAATATTTTCTAATTATATACTTACTTAGGAACACCCATATTAATAATAATACGCTAATTAATCATTTAATAATAAGAAAATTAATTTTTAAAATTTCCTAGTCACTATTGTACCTAGTATAAAAGAAAATTATTATTATGCCTAAATCCAATTTGAGACATCTAGTAAAAAAAAGAGTACATCTTGAAAGAGGTCAAATAGCGTCTCGCAAAAAACTTGGGTTACTCGAAAAGCATAAAGATTATGTACTAAGAGCCAAAAACTATCATGCAAAGTCAAAGCAAATTAGTAATAAAATATATTCATATAATTTTTTTACAAGAAACTTTCCGTGAAAAAGGGAGATTACGTAATCCCGACGAGTTTTATTTTAACATGATAAATTCAAAAATAAATGAAAAAGGAAAATATGAGACTAAAGAGACACCAGCTGAAGACATTCTTACCGTATATAATCAAAATTTAATAGAAATGAAGGCAGTTTCTTTATATAAAGTAACACTTAGCTGTGTATATATACATGATAGGCTCAAGATAAAACTAAAGAAGTATCTCATTTATTTACACCAGCCGTCAAAAAATCCCATATTTTATTTGAAGACTCTGATTCTGAAGTGCCTGAAAACGAAGAGAACGAACTTGATTTTATTTCAAAACTGGTCCATCAAATTATGCAGTCTAAAAAGGTATATATCTTCAAAACTTACAACACAAATAATCAATAGCTTTATTAATAATATACTTTCAATTACTGCCTATATAATAATATATATATATATATATATATATATACATATATGCATATATACATATTTACATATATACTTATATACGTATATAAATAAATATATATATACCTATATACATGTATACACATATATATACATATATAAGTTCAAATATATTTATACATATATATGCTAATATATATATATACGTATATACGTATATAAATATATACATGTATACACATATATATACATATATAAGTTCAAATATATTTATACATATATATGCTAATATATATATATAGATATAATCACATAGACATATATATATAATTAGTTATATATATATATATATATATATATATATCATTACTTATATACATATACAAATATATATAATTTATATATTAACGTTTATGTCTGTACATGTTACGCGACGCAAATTGTTCATATATTTATACTGATATATTTCTATATACTTTTATATGAGACAATGATAGATAAAAGATTTGAGATATTGGTAATAGATTACAATGAAACTAATTTTTCTTTAATATATTTCGTTTTTGAAAAATTTATACTTTATAGAACATTTCAAAAAAAGAAGCTATTCAAATAGCTAAAGAATTTGGTGAAAGCTTGAAGAAACAACACGAACACATGTCCAAAAATGTGAAGACTGTGAAGCTACTAAAAAAAGCTTTAAATGATTTTGAGCTAAGGAAAAATTTGAAGAAAGTAAGAAAATTGAATTTGCAAGGAATTTTGCAGTCAAAAAAATTTGAATATTCGGAGCTGGAAAACCCTGTGAACGGTGAAAAAGTTTACAAGTGGAAATCAATTCGAAAACGTTAAGATTTGATCGCTATTTGCTGTAATTATTCCTAAAGTGGAGGATCTAATGCCCAATAAATCTTCCCGTTATTAAAATCTTTGAGAACCTTTTTGGCTGTTTCAAACAAATTGGGGATGCCACCTCGGCCACCATTTATGTACCTTCGAGTAATTGCTAATAAAGTTAAGAAGGAAAGAGCATACAACCGTTCTTTTAACTTAAATCCCTTTTTATCATATTTGAAATTAGTTAATAAATGTTGGGGTATATTACTTAAATTTTCGCAATCAAGAAATTTCGGGTTCAATTTGTAGTGTTTCATCAAGGTTTCAGGAATCATGTCACATATTAGTTGTATTGGTGAAGTACAATTGGATCTAAAGATAAAATTGATGCACCAAAAATTATAAATTTAGTTTTATAAATTTACGAAATAATAATTACATGTCTGTACTTGCACATGTAAACTTATAATAAAAAAAAAAGATTCTTGAAAGTACATTTATTTTATATGTTATTTTGTAATTACATGTACATATGTAAAAATGGAATAAACATATTCATTTTTTTTTTTGAAATATAATGTAATATATAATTTATTGTAAACATCAATAAATAAATATATATACTGATAACTATAGTTAATTTATTTACCTCATATGATCAATAGAAGAAACACCATATATAACGAGACATTCACGATTAGTAACAGCTTGAGGAAATACCAAACCTGGGCAGTCAATCAAAATGGTGCCTGTTATCTCTAATTCTATAGCTCGAACACAAAGAGTTTCTCCAGGCTGTCTACTAACTGAAACAATTTTGGATTCACATAAAGCATTAATAGTAGAAGATTTTCCAACATTTGGATAGCCGATAAATCCAATTCTTAATCTATTTAAACGTTTTAATATTGGTAGATGCTTGAAATCAATACTACTTAGATTCGAGTAATCAACTTTTTTTGAAGCAGTTTTGGAATCACTCGAAAGAACCGAATCACTGTATTCAGTTGAAAATGATTCAGCGTGATTATTGGTAGAATATTTATTTAGATGTTCTTTCTTAATATTAATAGAATATATATATTTAACAAAATCAAAGAATTCTTGATTGTTTGCGATATGTGAAGAATTGTATTTATCAGCAGAAGTTTCTGAATGTTCATCATCAGTCCACTGCTCATCATCATCATTATTCTCTGAGCTGTCGGATTCTATATACTCACTATCATCAAGAATCGATTTTTCGTAACTCGAATCTTGACTAAAGGAATCTTTATCTTCTGTTTTTTCATTAATACAACTTAGATCTGAATCGTTAAGACATGATTTGGTGCCATTTAATATTTCTGGTGTATCAGCCGAATCATCATTTTTTGAATTTTGCTCCCGTGCACTAAAAAAAATACAAGGTTTATTTAATGACTGAAAATAACGTAGCCATAATTTTCGGGTTTTTTCTTTAACCAAATCAGCTTTATTGAGCATATAAATTACGATTTTATGGTTTTCTTTAACAATATAATTTTCAAGATCTTCACTGTAGAAAAACAGAGGGTGTCTTGCATCTAATATAACTATCAATATATCTGAATGTTCTACAGTCTCCCAAAGACCCTTCCATAATTTAATATTTTTTTCAAATGGAGTCAATATTATGTTAGTTTGCTCGAATTTAGATAACTCCTTCCTCCATTTATTATAGCATTCTATTTCTTCAGCAAGTATTTCTTCACTATCAATTATATTACTGATTTTTGTGGCATTTTCTTTAGTGTAACATACAGTAACTGGTTTTCTAAATATAGGTACCAATAAATCTTTACGCAATATCAAACCTACTACATCTTTTTTTTCTATCGGAATACTGTTATCTGGAGATCTTATAATTATTTTTTTAGAGTGAATGTGTTTTTTAAGAACAGTTTCTTCATTGTTTGTATATACAAGTTTACCCAACAAAAATTCATCTAAATCAGTTCTTTCTAAAATCGATTTTTTTTCATTTTTCTTTTTTTCTCCACTTAAAAAAGCTTTTATAGACGGTGACGACTCGTGCATATGAGGCATATCATGTCGCATTGTACCAGCATTTGCACGTGTTTCACGCTTTCCGTATGCTACATTTGCTTGCAATAAAGCACGCCCAACTGCGTTTGTTTTAAGCTTTTTTTTTTTTTTATTGGGAGGCATTTCAGTCACATATATCTGGCTTCAGAAATATACAATTAAAGCAAATTCACGATAGTTTTTAATTTATCTAATAAATCAAATACTCAATTAATACAAAATTAATGAAAATTATAATATTACGAAAATTAATTTAAACCAAATTTATATACAAATTTAATTAATTATATAATATATATATATATATATATATATTATAATAAAAAAATATAATATGTATATATGAAAATGTAATATATTATATATATATATATATATATATATATATATATATAATATATTACATTTTCACATTATGATTATGTTATAATAATGACATAATTATATGGGTTGTTAATATAATATACCTTAAGCAACGCCTAGTATTAGTTTAGGATAGATATGCATCGAAATAAGTTCTTGTAGTAATAATTTACAAGCGTAAGGTATAAATATTTGCGAAATTTTAGTTTCATTCTTACAACCACGACAACTGAAACTGTTTCTGTTTAAATCTGCTATACACATCAATCCGCATAAATCGCAAACATGGACACGATAAGCATCAGATTGATCAAATAAACGCTCTTTTAACATCTTCGCCGCTCCATGAGATATCATACAATCTCTTTCCATTTCTCCAAACCTGATAAAACATGGAATAACATATATGAATTACCTCAAACCACCCTCTCTTGAACGTCCTTCCATAGGTTGTCGAGTTAACATGGCTACAGGTCCTCTAGCTCTTGAGTGTATTTTGTCGTCCACCATATGTTTTAATCGTTGATAATATGTAGGACCCAAGAATATATTAGCCTCTAATGGCCGTCCTGTATACCCATTGTACATGCGCTCATACCCGTGGCGCTCATATCCAGCCAAATGTAATTGATTCATGATTTGATGCACAGTTAACTGCAAATTGACAATATAATAAATAATATTAAAATAATATTATTATAGCATATATATATATATATATTTATATGAACATGTATGTATATTATAAATATATATAATCTAATTAAGGAATTTAATACATACACACTCATATACATTAAAAATTATTTATTCTTAATATATAAATAATTACATTAGAGAAAGGTGTAGCGTCTCCTTCAGTACCACTTATAGCAGCAAATTTTCCAACAAGACATTCAACTAAATGTCCGATAGTCATACGAGACGGAATGGCGTGTGGGTTCATGATTATGTCTGGAACTATACCCTCTCTGCTAAAAGGTAAATCTTCGCTGCAATAAGTCATTCCTATTGTTCCTTTTTGTCCGTGACGAGATGCAAATTTGTCACCAATTTGCGGAACTCTTATAGAGCGAACTTTAACTTTAACATATCTGAAACCTCGACTACTCATAGTCAACATGACTGTTTCCACTACTCCACTTTCACTAGTACGTAAGGACATTGAGCAATCCCGTTTTAACTTGAAGCCAAATTGACTGTTTTTTTCGTCTTCAGTCACTACATTCGGCATAGTCTGAAAAGTTGAGGACAATTTTATAAATATATATCTCAATATCAATTATTTATTACGATTAGCAATTTACATTAATGCTCAATGCATTTAGATAATCAATATAACTGAAATACAAATAAAATATATATAACAAAATAAAAAAAACATATATATATATATATATAAACATATAACAATATTATTATTATATTATTATTATTAATATATATAAATATATATAACAAAAATATATATGTAGAAAAGACAGAAGTATAACAATTCCGTTATATATACCTATAACAAACATATATTTATTACGAGAATATACATATATATATATATATATATATATATATATGTTTTGAAGATCTTAGCTAATTGCTAATAGTACCTTTCCAACAATTATATCATCACCCAGAACACGACAACCAGGTTCAATGAACCCATCGAAATCTAGTTTTGAATAATCTCCACGTCTGAGATTCGTGCAATTTGCAGGATCTGGTTTTTCAAAAGTTTCTACTTTGACAAGACCTTGCTGTTTTTCTTCAGCATTATAACTCCTGAAAAAAAATTGCATTCATGCCAGTATACCTTAAAAACATTGAGCGAAATAAGCCTCTATCAATAGCAGATTGGTTCATGATAAGAGAATCCTCTTGATTATATCCTGTATAACACATGATAGCAACTATGCAATTGATTCCTGCTGGAAGTTCTCGAAACTTCAGATATGTCATTCCTCGGGTACAAACCAAAGGTTTCTAAAAAATAAAATATTTGAGACTTTTATTTTTATTATTATTATTATTACTGAGTATATATTTGGGTATCAACATCATATTAAAAACATTTTAAATTTATATTGATAGAAATAGAGCTGATTGAAAA
>JAQIFP010000034.1:0-56910 GCA_030141585.1 Ophryocystis elektroscirrha
CATATATACATATATACATATATACATATATACATATATACATATATACATATATACATATATACATATATACATATATACATATATACATATATACATATATACATATTTACATATATACATATATCTCTATAAATATGAACACTGATGTATATACATTTATTTATTTATTTAAATAATATAGATATATGTGAATAATTTATCAAGTATTTTCACAGCTATACTTAAAAAAAAAAGATATACGCGCTAACAAATATTATAGTAAAAGAACTATATATGGAAGTACGGATTTTTTTTTTTTTTTAGCTGCTGTGACTGAGAATATGAAACTAAATCAAATCTTCGTAGATGACAATGAAGAATCGTATTTTAACTCGGTTGAAGAGATAGAAAGGAGTAAAAAAGTGTCTGTTGCTGAAACGGACGAGATTGATCCTCTGGACTCGTATATGGCCATGATAAAAGAGACCTTAGATACAGAAATAAAAAAACCGAAAACAGTATATATACTATTACTATTATTCTGTTAGAATGAAATATGTTACAGTGAAGATACTGTTGCCGATATGATAGAAGCTATTTCCGACTATCATGTAATTGTTTCTATTTATGCTCGTATTACATGTTAATATAATTCTTTATGTATAAACTATTTAAATTTATTACAATATGGTTTTTAACTCTCTTATAGAGATATTAATTAGAAAGATTTACGCATAGCTCAAATTTTAGTTAATTATATTATATTTTGTAAATTAAGTTTAATTTTTTTTTTTATATAAACTTTTTTTTTTTTTTTTAAGTTCATATATGTTTTATCATTTACTTAGCGATAGCACATTTATTTACAAATTTCTACGATTTATAATAATAATATAATATCAAAGCTTTTATACGTATCAATATTTTCATTTATTTATTAGAAGAATAAAGAAAGCGTTGATGAAGAAATTGACGAGAACGATGGGTCTATCAATAAACACAAAATCATATCTGAAGTCGATCATTCACAGAAAAAATACTTTCCCCTAAATAAGGTAATCTAATTAACTTTTGCACTATGTAAATATATAAACTTATTCTGTAAGTTCAATATATTCTACAGCAACTCAATATTCAAACAATATAGAATTCAATACACATTGTGAATCAATATTTTATACTCCTATAAGATATAACATATAAAATATATATGTTTATTTATCATAAATTCATTTATTTACATATATATGTATACGTATATATATATATATCTATATTTAGACATGTATAAATTTGCAAATGTATATAAATTTATTTATATTTATGTGTATATAAATATCTTTATATATATGTCTATGCATATATTTATACATGTATGTATATAAATATATAAGTATATATATGTGTATAAATACATATATATATATATATATATATGTATAAATAAATATATAAATAAATATATAAATAAATATATAAATAAATATATAAATAAATATATAAATAAATATATAAATAAATATATAATTAAATATATAAATAAATATAAATACATGTATATAAGTATATATGTGCAAATTTATATTATATACCTATATATATATAATATAAATTATATATGTATATAAATATATATGTGTATAAATACATATGTACATATTTATATTATATATAAATGTATAAATATGTAAATATATATATGTATATAAATTTATATATGTGTATAAATATGTTTATGTGTACAAATAAATATTTGTATATAAATATATGTGCAAATTTATATAATATTTAAATATATGAATATATAAATATATATATGTGTATCAATATACATATATATATATATATATATATATATATATTATTATTATATATATTATTATTATATATAATTATTGGCTGTATTGTATAAGTCTAATTATATATATTTGTTCATAGAAATACATGGATATATACAAAAATATAACAATGATATTAATGATGGAAATGTAAAACTTTCTGTAAAAACAACTTATTGATTAAATATGTAGTATATATAGTTTGTGTCTAAAATATTTTATTAATATAACTTAGATTTATTGTAATAAACGGTTTATAATGAAAATTCTTCGCAGAATATTTATAAAGAGAACAGTGATTTAGCTAAGACTACTATGGAAGAAAGAGCGGAACTTAAATCACTGCACAAAATAAATGTGACGGGTTTCCAAGTTTCTCAGCCAATTAGAGAGTTTTTGGATTTAAACCAAACTTTGCAAAAAAAATTGATGGCAAACATAAAAAACTTGCACTGGTTGACTCCCACTCCTATTCAGCGTCAATTAATACCTGTAGCTTTAAGCGGCAAAGATATTTGCGCAACAGCGGAAACAGGGTCAGGAAAAACAGGAGCGTACGTTATTCCGTTGATCGAGCATACATGCCGTGTATTAGACAGTTTAAGGACAGTAAGCAATAGAAGTACATCGTAATTTCACAGTATAATATATTTTACATATTACCGGAAACTTTAACTATATTCATCATAGATGCAAATGCCCAAACACGGTGGACCCTTAGGTCTGATACTTTGTCCCACCCGTGAATTAGCTACACAAATTTTTAGCGTTGTTAATCAATTATCAGCAAATTTGAGACTAAGAGTTTCTTGCTTCAGTGGAGGCTACGATAAAACAAAGCAATTCAAAGAAATTGCTGCAGGTATTGAAGTCTGTGTCGGTAATCCAGGCCGCATAATTGATCTTGTTTGTATGAATGGTAAGTAAACCTGTATAAATATTTTATTTGTACACAGATTACTATTAATAGTAAATATAATTAATTTATATCTACATAATAGTGACATATATATATATATATATATATATTAAGCATGTATATAAATATACGTACATACATATATATATTAAGCACGTATATGAATAAATAAATATATATATATATATATATATCTTGAGCATTTATCTATATAATTATATATACATACATATATATTTAGCATGTATTTACATATATATATATATATATATTATATAGATAAATACAAACTAATGTTATGGTGTATAAAAATTAATATTTGCATTATTATGTATAGGTGGGATGAAGTTAGACGATACAACAATGCTGGTGCTAGATGAAGTAGACCGGATGCTGAGTATGGGATTTTACTCACAAGTTACATCTATTGCCAGCGCTATTCGGCCAGACAAACAAACAATAGCCGTAACAGCTACTGTTCCTCCGGAAGTGACTGCTTTCATTGATGCAATTTTGAAAAGTCCAGTCAAAATCGTCATTGGAACAAAAAATCAAGTAATTACAGCAGTTAAAGACAGTATTATTATTAGTAAATTTACAATATAAAATATCACGCTGATACAATAAAAGACACATAAATATATATATATATATATATACATATATTAAATTATGTGTTGATGGATTATAGAGTAGACATGCTGCTTATTTCTTTTTCATATAATGTGATAATTATATTATTAATATATATATATATATATATATATATAACTTTCAATAGATGGCATGAATAACTAATTCATTGAAGTAGATAACATATTTGATAAAGAAGTATTGTTATTATTATTATAATTATTATTATAAATATATTATATTAATTTTTATTTAGTATATACAGTTTGCTTAATTTTAGTCCCATCTATATAATTACATTAATTGAAAATTTTAGCAGTTATTAACACATTACACTTTATACATACAGATACTCGTTTGTATTGTATCAGGTTGCTGAAGCTGTTGAGCAACGCCCTGTAGTCTTTGCAGATGAGAGCAAGAAAGCAGAATGGTTACGTAAGTCTTAAGCAATAATTCTTTGCGGGTATTAATACCTTTGTAATTAATTTACTTTCCTAAAACTTTTTCTGTATATATATATATATATATATTGTACATGTATATATATTCATAAATATATATACATATGTATTTCAATATATTGCTAAAAAGTAATAGATATATATAATACATAGTATAAACTGCAATATGATTGTTATAAGTTATAATAAATAGTTGGATTATTCAAAGTATATTTACGCATACTGTAAAAAAATTATATTTGATATATAAATCATGAATAATACCACATTAATATATATTATCTATTTAATATATAGTGTTAAATATTATATATATATATATATATATATCATATAATAAGAATGATAATTACTATAAATATGATAATGATTAAATGAAGCATCTCAGTAAACAATATCTCTAAAATGTTACGTTGGGAAAGACAAATCTTGATATTTTGCAAATCGTATGGTCGGACCCTTGATTTGACTGCAGTTTTAAATAGCTATCTACAAGAATCTGAAGAGGCTTCAAAATCTGAAGAAGCTATTGCAAATGCAACAACTTCCCATGCAGCAGCAAGATTGACAAGTGAAACTGAAGCTACTGAAAGTAGACTTGATGTAATATCAAAACCACCAACAATGGAACTCAACCAACGTAAAAAAACCTATGCACAATATTTATTTGGAACAATGAGTCAAGCTGAGCGTCATCAAGTCATTTCTTCCTTCCGAAAAAAAAAGTTTCCTATAATGGTTGCCAGCGATGTAGCTTCCCGTGGTCTTGACTTACCGGATGTGGCAATAGTAATTATATAAAATATTAACAATGACTATATATTAATTTATAAAACCTCTTTCAATATATTTTGCTGCACATACATTTATTATAATGTACTTTACATAAATAACATAATAAATAAATACATACTCCTATATATATAAATATATAGTAAAAAAAAATTATTTTTATTATTAAGAAATGTCTTATATTAATATATCGAAAATGTAGTATATGCATTAATATAAATTGTTGATTTGTCATATATATATATATATGATTACAATTACAAATATATATTAATAGTATATATTAAAATTACATATTTATATTATATATCAGTATAAAATATTAATATTTTTATATAGTAATATAAAATATTTATATTATATATAAATACAAAATACTAATATTATATATATATATATATATATATATATATGTTTATTTATAGATATATGATAAATCAGTATTTAACTTAAGTTCTTTTATATAAATGTACGTGTATATATTAATGATTAGGTAGAATTTAACATCAAAACTGCCATAATTTTTTGCTTAAAATAGAATTTTATTTTTTTTTTTTGAGTGGCACCAATTTTGCTTACTACAGGTTGTAAATTATGACATGGCAACAAATTTGGATACCCATGTACACCGCATTGGACGAACAGGAAGAGCAGGACAAAAAGGAATCGCTTATAGTTTTTTAACAAGAAAGGATCACAAAATTGCTGGTTTCATTGTTGAAGAGATGCAAGAGGCCAATCAAGAAGTCCCCAAACAGCTGCTTCAGTTGGCTCTTACAAATGGTAAAATACATTTTATATACAACTTTTATTTATAATATTGATATTTAAATTATTTACCTTAGTTCATCTATCCGTGCTGTATATATCTACACATGTTTTAAGCGAATAAAATTAACTTTATTGTATATATATTCCCCATTTATATTATTTTCTTGCTTGTTCGTATAATCAAATTATATTCATTAAATTATATATATACATATATATATATCGAGCAAAATTTGTATGTATTATTTAATTGTGCTGTTGAATAACACAAAATATAGAAATTCAACGTTTTCGATTATTATTACTCATTTTTAATTAATAAATCATTTTTTATATTTTACGTAATTGAATAAAACATTAATTAGTCATTATTAGTGATAAATTTGATGGCTTATATATATAATATATATATATATATATATATATATATATAATATATTGAAATATAAAATATAATGAATTTTGTTATACTTTTACTATGTGACATACAAAAATGTGATAAATAATGTGCAAAGTTTTATATGCAGTACATAATCCTAGATGTACTCATAATATATAAATATATATATATATATATATATATATATAATTTATTTGAGCATGCATAAATACACTAATGTATATATGTTAGATAACACCATATCTTCGTACTTGACTTTAAATACATTTCTTTTTGTAAATAAACCTGTGTATGTTTCAGATTTATTTAGAACTGCACAGCAGAGCGGGTTAAGTTACACAGATCATATTCGTTCAAAACAAAACGGAAAACGTAAACATCAAAAGTAAGAAATTATTTAGAGATTGCCTTTTTTTTTATTTTATTTAATTAGGGGAGCGAAACCCGCACCTAGTTCTACACCGTGTTTTACTACTCAAAAAAATGATTACGGGAATCAAACACCAGCTGCACCAGAATTAAAAAAATCTCGTTTCTCATCTGCTCAAACAAGCTCTACTTATACAAATCTGTCTTCTAGTACAGGCAAAATATTTTCTGCCGATGATGACATTCCTTCTTCTGATGAAGAAAACGTTGTTCAAGAAAAAGTTCCAGCAACCGGTACAATTTCTACAAAATCTAGGTGGAGTTGAGTTCTTATTTCAGTAATTATTATTTTAAGCAAGCAGCATAAATTGAAACTGCTTCTTGTAAACAATTCTGAACCGGTTCCAGTTTATGTACATATAACAATGCTCCTGTATTAATCAGTGACATAGATATATTGTAATTTATTTTACGGTTTTTATGTGAAAGCATGTTGGAGATAGCTAAATATGATAGTATTGTATCACAGTAAATATTGGATGAAATATCTGGAGTAATTATATTTTGAATTTTAATCAACTGATTTTTGAAAATATAATTATTTGTAACAATTTTTGAAAAATTATTTAATTTTTGTAAGGAAGGTAGAACGGTTTTTTTAGAACTGAAATTATATTGGAGATTTAACGCTTTTAATGTATTTTTGATTCGGATTGATTTTTCGTATAATATCATTGCTCTCAAATTTTTTTGTGGCAAGATTAATTTAATAAGTAATTTATTCAATGGTTTTTTATGGTAATGTAATTTATTGTGATTTTTGTTTGCGAAAAGGGAGTTTAACTTTGCAGAAAAGTTGTTAAATTTATTGAAATTTGAATTATTTGAAGATTTATAGCAAATAGTTGGATTAGATGGTATGAACTGAATTTCGTCAATAACATTGGGTTCTAGTTGAACATTGTTTAAATAATGAACCAAATAAACATCGTACAGTAATTTAGAAGCCATTAAAGGGTTATTATCAGAGGCATGTAGTATAAGAAAAGCTAAGGTCAAGTAAATTTTTTGCTTTATATTAGTTTTTTCGATAAATCTTAGTAAGGGTAATATATTTTGTTCCCGTATTAACAAATCTATTAAAATATTTAAATAAAACTTATTTATTGTATTTTTACAGTCTATAGTATTCCATATATCTAAATATAATTCTCTAAGACTATAATTAAGTTTTCTGATTTGAGTACTACTAGTATAGATATCACGTTCCGTTGTATTTTCGCTAACAATCATACAATCCTTTTGTATCATGGGAATTTTAACAAGTTCCACAGGAGCCAGCATATTATTAGTACGTAAGGCATTTACTTTGACTCCTCCGGAGAAGGTATCATCTGTTACCAAAAGAGTCTTGAAGTATGTCTCACTAATAAGAGGCCCTATAAAATCGTATAATGGGAGCAAAAATATGTTTAAATCTGCTTTGATTTGTTGGGATAGATTATTTACTGGGAATATATGCGACCCAATATTATAATTTATCATGTACTGGTGTTTATGTCCAAGAATCAGTTTATTATGCTTTAGTTTGCAACATAATTTCTTTGTATTATATAATGTCTTCCTTTGAATAATCTGATGAGCGGGTACGTGGAATTGATCCCACAGAACAAAAAAAGATTTTAACAATTTTCCATTATCAAATTTTGTTAATTGAGACGGAAACTGATATCTTTTATTAATTTCAAACTGATGGTTTTTATTTGAAGAAGGATGCGCGTCTTGCATGTATTGTCCCATATAAACGTTTAAATGTTTATTAATATGAAGCCTCATCATATCTGTATATTTACAATCAGAATTATTCAAAGTTTCTTCATAAGCAAGCTTAGTAGGGTAATTTAAATAATTAGGCAAGCTAATGCAAAAGGTATTATCGAAACCGAGTTTAAGAAAATTATGAATAAAGGTATATATATGGTGCAAACGTATTGTATAAGGTTGCATACAACTGGCTAATGCCTTCAAAGCCAAAGATTTAATTCTACCAGAGCTAATACCAATTAAAACATTTCCTTTACTACTTAAACATATTACTGTAAGTAAGAACTTATGACCAGTGTGCAGATGATCAAATGTGCCTCCTAAAACGGTGTCTTCAAAAAGCTCATTATCTTTGTGAAAAATGATAGGAACATACGTATGGTCAAACATATGGTAATTTAAATCACATTGTATTATATACTCATATTTTATGCTTGTATCTGAGCACTTACATATACAGCACAAAGGAATAACGTTATTTATGGATAATAAAGCATCTTTAGTGTTAGTATACGTACTATATGAGAAACAGTGTATATATAAAAGACCATATTTAGTGATATCATCATCCTTATCATCATCGTTATTATTAATAAAATCATCTCTGTATATTATATTACGTACGTTTTCTATTGTAGAATTACACGTTTTCAATAATCTATACACTGATACGTTCAAATCTGATTCTGTTCTTGTTATGTAAGATGTACATAGAGAATATATTAAATGAATAAATTTCAGCTGTTCATTTAAATCTACACTTTTAGAAACAGTCGTATTTTCGGTCTTCAAATAAAGTATGATTAGCTCTGATTTGGTAACGGATACTGCAATTTCAAGTAATCCTGCTATGTGAGATATAAAGTTTGTACCAAAAACTCTATGTTGCTTTAAGCAATATATATCTGGTAATAACAATATAGATTTATTCATTATAGTTACGCCTTTATGTTAAATACAGCGAGGTTTTTTTTTTTTTTTGGTTAATTCAAGAAAATTAATTTGTGTTATAACAAAACTAATTAAATTATGTAATCACATGCTTAATATACAATAATAAGCTTTAAGTAATTATACAAAATTTTTCATAATGTGTGTCAAATAAAACAACAGGTGAACAGAACCTTGTTAAATCAATGGAAAACTACGTTGTACCCACACAAGGGTATTATATTTATAATTATACTAATTTATTTAGTTCAGGAATATCAAGAGCTCGCATTCAGGTTATTGTACTTAATCCTAATAATTATATTAAAAAGGTATAATATACGTTTTCTTAATCACATGATATTGGAGCTATATATACAATCATTTGATATATTCGGAAAATATATATATATATATATATATAAATCATATATCTATGCATACAAATAATGTGTATCAATTATATACTAGTATCATTTATTATGATTGTTAATATAAATCATTTTTTCTTTAATATTGAAAAAAAAAAATCCTTTGTTGTGTAAAAAAAAAAAAAAGAGCTGAAAATTAGCTACTATAAATAGGTAATAACTGTGTGTGGCTGGGTGCGATCGTGTCGAAAATCAAGAAAATCTTTTTGCTTCATAGATTTAACAGATGGAACAACTCAGACTAACTTGCAAGTGATAAATTAGTATTTATATGCAATGAAAAGATCATTTTGCACGACACTATCCCAAACTTTGAAGAAGTGGCGTCTTTAACGACGGGAGCTTCGTTGAAGTATTATTTTCTTATTATATTTTTGTAATTAGATGCATAGGCGAAATTGTTGAGTCTCCAGGATCTAATCAAGCTGTGGAAATGGTTCTTAGCGACCCAAATGTGCATTCAGTTCAAGTATACGGAAAATCAAATGCTAAAGAATATCCGCTCAGCAAAAAATACCATAGTAGAGAATTTTTGAGAAGTATTGGGTAATCTATATATGCACATAGATGCAATTTACTGTATACATAAGTACTTTATATCTGTAACCATAAGTCCATATATGAACAAATAAAATTATTCAAAGAACCATATATGTGGGGTATTACGCACAGCAGTGAATAACATAATAAACTTATGTAAAAAAATTCTCTACATTTTAATGAAAGAGAGTAATTTAAAGCTTATTTAATTGATTAAAGGATAAGTTCGTATTTTAAAGGAGGATAAAAATATTTATTTTAGACATTTGAGACCTCGTTCAATGTTATTTGGAGCAGTTTCTAGAATGCGCCACAACATGTCCATAGCTACCCATGACTTCTTCCATAGCAAAGGATTTCTTTACATACACACTCCTATAATAACTTCATCAGATTGTGAGGGAGCTGGAGAAATGTTTCGAGTTATAACATCTGATTCCAAAAAGGATGAATATTTTTTTGGACGCCAAGCTTTTCTTACAGTTTCTGGTCAATTGGCTGTTGAAGTAAGCTCAGTTTTTATTTATTTTTATGCACAGAGTTTTGCTTGTTCTTTAGGCGATGTTTATACATTTGGGCCAACTTTCCGTGCGGAAAACTCCCATACGTCTCGACATCTTTCTGAAGTAAAGTTTATTCAAAATTATATAAAAATTTTGATACTCTAAAATATAAATATACATATATATATATATATGTTTATATTATTAATATCTATATTATATATATTTATAATATATATATTTTAATTGTATATGTTTATATTATATATATTTATATTATGTATTTATATCATATATATTTATTATATATATATATATTATATTTATTGATAATTTATATATATATATATATATATATTTATATTGTATATATTTTTATTATATATATTTATATTACATATATCTATATAATATATATTTATATATATTAATATTATACATATTTCTATATATGTATATATAATACTTGCTTTAATTATAATATATTTGATAAAAGTATCATAATCGTCTAAATTTACATATATTATTTTATGAGTTATATGAAGAAACTCAATATAAGGTTTATAATATTAAATAAATAATAAAATTAATATTTTATTCATTAAATATAATGAATAAAATATTAATTCATGGGTACATATACTAAATCCATTTACTTAAACTTAGTTTTGGATGATTGAGCCAGAGATAGCATTTGCTGACTTGCATGACGTAATGAATCTTGCGGAAAGCTATTTAAAACACTGCATCAAATGGGCATTAGTTAACTGTGCAACCGACTTGGAATATTTTGATAAATTATCCGAAAATAATCTGAAATCTCGACTTGAATTATTTCTAAAAGAAGATTTTGTTCGAGTCACATACAGCGATGCAATTGAATTACTTAAAGCTTCACCTAATTTATCAGAAAAGCCTGAATGGGGAGACGATCTGTCGTCTGAACAAGAAAAGTTTTTAACAGAACATATTAACAAAAAACCCACAATTGTATATAATTACCCTCAAAAAATTAAGGTAAAGATACATATAAAAATATATTAAGGTTTCTATGAAGTATATAACAATTTAATCTATTTAGATAAATTAATTTATAATACTTATATATATATATATATATATATATATATATATATATAATAATTTCAATAAATATTACTTAAATACTAAACTTTTTTTTTTCAGTCTTTTTATATGCGTTTAAATGATGGTACCGAAACCGTTGCTGCTATGGACATTTTAGTTCCTTACGTAACTTATTCAAATGTGTATAATATTTTTGTATAGATTGGTGAAATTATTGGCGGATCTCAAAGAGAAGAACGTTTAGATTATTTAACAAAAGCCATCGGTGATAAGGTAAAAAAAAAAAAAAAAAAAAAAAAGTAGAATTTAAAAATATCGGAATACCAGTGGTATCTTGACTTTAGAAAGTTTGGCTCCATACCGCATGGTGGTTTTGGTTTAGGTTTTGAAAGGTATTAAAATATGGATATTTTATCAAATAAATAGACTTATTATGATGGTAACTGGATTAGACAACATCAGAGATGTTATTCCATTCCCAAGATACCCTGGAGTTTTAAATTATTAAATTATTTTCAAATAATTAGAACATTCAAATACATGCAAACCATTCATAAGGCGTGCATCTATGGTTAAAATAAGTTGCACACGTCATCCTAAACGAAACTATAAGCGAATATTTTTATCTAAAAGAAACGGGTATATTTATCTTCAACCCAGTAAAATCATCAAAATTTTTTTTTTAAGTCTATCTTTTTTTTTTTATACAATATTTGGTAACTCATAAGAAATTTAATACTATTTTTCATTTCTATAAGGTTTATGCTTACTATGGAGGAATAAAACAACAATTCAGTGCAAGGTAATCTATATGTATCGATGTACACTATACAAAGTTTAAATTATTATAGACTATATATATATAATATATACATGTACATGTATATATTATAAGTTTTATTGTGAAGTAAACTCATTGAAAATATACGTTTGCTTTAAACTGAGCTTAATACTTATTTAATGAACTAAAATATGTTTTTTTTTTTTTTTTTTTGAGAGAAAGATGCTTAGGCTGGTCACAATCTTATAGGTGCCTTATTCTCATATAAAACCAATATGTCTATTTAATAAAAACTGCTCTAATCTTGATATAATATCGCTTTCCCATGAAAATTGCAAGCATCTGGTTGATAATAAGATTCCGTCACCAGTATACATTTTTTTTGAAGTAGACAATTACTTTATTCAGCCTTCAAAGCAATTGATGAACAAACAGTAAGATACTAAATGTGCTATTTCAAAACAGAAATACAGAAAGTAAATGCTCTTCAAATTTTGCAGGCTTTGATGTGGTCAAGCGTGCCCCTTGTGAAAGTTTAAGAAAAAGTATTTTTAATGACACTTTATTTTTCATAAGTCCCAGAATCAAGTAATTTGAAGATATTCAATTTTTTCATTAAATATAATAACATATTATAACATTTAGTGTCATTAATATTTATTACATATATTTATAAGTACAGATAATATATATATTTATAGACGTATACATATATATAGATGTTAATATATATATATATACATAAGCATACACATATATGTAGATTTGAATATAAATATATATATATATATTAATGATTTAAATTATTATGTTGAATATAATGGACATATTATAATATATTATTAACATGTGTAATTATTTGTATATATATATATATATGAAACCTCGAGTAATAGATTCCTTTGTTATTGAATACACATGAGCATTCAAATATACTATGATACATAAATAATTGAATCTATAAAGCAACATCAACACTCAATAACAACAATTTTGTATACAAATTATAGACTCAGTATATATAATATAATTTTTTTTGCATAATTCTGTGATCTTAATTGTAGTATTATTACTGTTGGCGTGAACGATTTTCCAAAGGTTCAAAGATCCGTAGCCGATGTAGAATATGAAAAATTTTATAACGAAACTCTTAACGAAATGATATTTCCAGGATTAGCTAGAAATGAATTATTCCAACTATGGTCCCAGCCAGAGCCAGCTACTATATTTTGGTAATATCATCTAAGAAACTATCACATTTACATATAACCTCAATATCATAATAGATTTTCGTTTATAATATTTTTTTCCAGCACGGTATAGTTAAAAGTTATTAATTCAGTAAAAACTGCTACAGTAATTGATTATTTATTTACTATTTCAAGCTTAATTGATTAGGCTAGCATATGCCATATACGTACAAACATATTTATGGTGATAATTTACATATTATAGGCTATTTATATATATATATGTATGTATATATATATGTATGTATATATATATGTATGTATATATGTATGTATATATATATATATGTAATATATAATATTATTTATCTTCAGACATCTATATGAAGTAAACTTATGTGAAAAAGCTTTTCTGACACATAAAATTGTTTAATGACTGTATAAATGTGTGTATAATATGTTTGACTGTATAAATATTGATAGACTAGCTGGTGTTAGATATTATTAGTTGAAATCGTTTATACTATTTAATTTATTATGTATAATATAAAAGATAGTATGTATACATATTTAGATAAATCTAGCATAAACGACTGCTAGCTAATATTGCTAAGTAATATATAATAAAAATATAGTCAAATCAGTTAAGTAAAGAATTTTAAAAGTATCTACAAATTTATGCATTTTAGGAAAATGGTTGGATTTGTTAATCAAACAATCCCTCTTCCAGCTAGTATAGCTATACTTAATAGTAAAAAATATCACTTAAGTTACCTTATCAGATTTCCACACAGAACATCCTACAATAAAAAGCGTTCTTATTCGAACAGCCGGACCCTATATCATGATAAACGACTTTATTCCCATATTTTCTATAGCTACCGGATTAATAAGTCTTTTTAATTTAGTTAAACTGATATATTTCAATTAAAACTTCAAATCGTGTTTTGATTAAAAAAAAAACCATAAATTAATTTTTCTTAAATGTAATATTTTCTAAACATGTAAATTTAACAACATTTGTACTCCCGAATTTACGTTTTGTAAAAACTTATGAATTACATTAAAATAATTTTAACAAGAAATTTGACTAATGCAATTTTATCAAGTAATCATCGATTGGAAAACACTGTCATTGTAACCATATTTGATCAATCAAATTATATATTTAGATGTTGATGATTTGTATCATATTACTGTTAAATTATGCATTCAAAATATCTCATAGCTGGCTTATAAAAACCCTCAAATCTAAAGACTTACATCGCTTAATAGAAACTGTATGAGTAAATTACTAGACTATTTAATAGGTCAATATGCTATTACAAGAGCTTATGGTGGGGCAAGTAACAAAAAACCTGTCTTCAGGTTTTGGGTGTAATTTCGTTATTAGGGACAACTTTAAGCAGGTAGATAAATGTACATTTGGTTCATAATTATGTGTAGTTTCCAAATAAGTTTATGCTAGTAATTCTATGTATAATTTATTATTAGGCATATATGCGTTTGTTCTTATTCAATACTTATCTACCGTTATATGTCTATATACTACCAATTGCATTGATACGTATATAATAACATGTTCATAACTATGTACTATTTTTATATAGACAAAGTGCACACATATCAAGAGTAAGCTCAATGCGACTTTTGTATATATCTATTCACATATATAAGAGAGCATTATTTAAATATATTTGAGTCGTTTTATCGTAATAATCCAAATACTACTATGTGTTCGCTTCTGTATTATTTTCTACACAAATGCGTATCTATAAATAATAATTTATATGATTTACAGTTTTATTGATTCAGATTTGGGTTTCTCCAAGTAACTCATCTTTATTTTCTGAGGAACAATAGAAAATTAACGACTCCTTATTTGGAGAAAACCCAGTAGAAAAAATTGCTAAAAAGGAGTTGGCTGCCAAAGGGGAACCCATCGAATTAGCGCCAACTTTATTATACGAGTTATTCGAAGATGTCCATATTTTCATATTCAGTAATAAAAATGTTCCAACTCCATTTTGTATGTAGCGATTATGTGCGTATATGGCTTTGTCATTATATACCAAATTCTTATAGCTTTACGGCAAGCTAATATATGGAAAGATTTGGAATTCTTAGTAAGTTCCCAATAAATTATCTCAAATTATCTAAAATCATTTTATACGAATTAAAATCGCAACTAATAATTCTATAAATCAAAAATATAAAAGTTATATGAATAATGAAATTATTACTCAGTATATCAATATATATATACAAATTCAATTATGTTTAATAAAATTATTTTTTTATTACAAAACTAATTCTATAGATTAGGTGTTTAAACAAAGTCAAAAATTATTAGTGCATTTATGTTTACACACACATATATATATATATGTAAATACATATCTATATAGATGTGCATATATATGAATGTGAATATATTTGCATATTTATATATTCTTGTGATTATAAGTTTTGCTTACTTTTCTATATAATTGATTTATTATGTAAAATGTATATTCAAGAATACAGTATGAAACACATCCACGTAAAGTCCTGTAGTCTATCTATATATTATAAAGCAAATGCACATAAATGAATACATTTTAATTAATTTTAGAGTATTGATACGTGGAAGTCGGATTTGGAGACGAAATTTGTGTAATAATATCAGAAATGTTCTGTTCACTGCTTATAGATGGCAGTCTAGCCTTGAATTTTGGATATTTGTACGAATTTTTTTATGTTAAAAGGTTTCAGCGACATCGATATTTGTCTACGAAAAACACCTTATTGCGAACACAATCTGAACTCCCTTATTTTCACGAGTATTTAAGCGGTAAATAAAACACATCAATTGACATCTACAACCACAGAAAAGGTTTCCGATAATTTGCATCAAGTAATGATTATGAAGCTTTATTGATATTTAGATTGTTGAACTACCATTTTATGCTTACTTTTTCTTCGTATCAATAGCCTTGCTTATTTGGCCAGTATTAAATTTATCAATTGTTTGGCGTGCTGGGTTTATTACTGTTTCAACTATAGCAATACTTCTATCAGTAATCTTAATAAGCTGGCTATTAGTGTACGTATATGATATAAATCAACTAATTGGTAGTTGGATCAAGTCTAAATTTCATCCGTCTCTAACTTCTGTGTTACGATATATACAAACGTATGATACAGATGAACAAGACTCATGTGAAATTATAGCCGAAATAGGTATTATTAAATTTTTCAATATATGCTGCTGTAGATAAAAAACCGTTTGTTTATAAAAATAGTAAATTACAACAATACATCCAGAAAAAGAAATTTATAAAGTAACACAATGACATTAAAATATTTCTTTCAGTTTTCAAGAGGCATTATTTCCTTTTGGACGCTTAGGTATATAAACTATTACTGATGCACACGTTAAGGGCCCATTGTCATTTTACGTATAATTCAAATCTTATTATTTTTTAACGTATGCTGAGCCGATTCATAGCTTGCTGGGGTACAGGTGGTCCTAACAACCATTTTGATAAGACTATTACTATCCCATACATGGCAACTTAAAGTGTTCCAAAAATACTCCTATCGGCCTGGAATTGCTTTATTTATAGTAGCAGTGGGAATCTGGTTATTTTATTAGTAAGCAGTTATTATAAAATAATAATCAAAAATAAAATATATTATAAATTAAACTTCAAATAATAAATATTATTATATATATATATATATATATATATATATATATAAATATATTTTTTATATATGTATATTAGAGATAATATTGCATACGTAGATACATGACAACATATACATACACTATACATATAGAGATATAAGTAAATATATTTAGTATATTATGAATTAATTAAAACTTAAAATAAATATACATTGAATGATATTTCATTTGCATAACTATATCAACAAAATATAATGAGTATTATATTATATATAATATTTTATAAAAACATCTAAATTTTATTATATTAGCTTAATAGATATAATTCGTAAATATATTATATATGGAGATTAAGTCGTTTAAAAGTAAATAAATAGAGTATTGTTGATAATAGTCAGAAATATGATTTCTGCTTCAATAATTTATTTGCATTTTCCAGTCCAAAGATTATCAAAGATTACGTTTTTGTAAAAATATATGTTAAAAGTTCATAAATGAATAGACCGTGAATACAGAAGTATTAATTGACAGGAAGCAAATATTTCGGGTATATCTTATTCAAATATATCTTTGTATCATTTCAATAGATGCAAGAAAAAAATCTTTATCAAAAAAACAAAAAAAACAAAGAAATGATCAATTATTTAAAGTAATAAAATGAATTGCATATCACATTAAAACAGGGAAATTATTTTCCTCCAAACTTTTTATAATCCTCAAATTATAAATGAAGCAAGAACTTCAGGAAGAAAATATTTTAACAGTTTATCAAGAGAAACGCAGCAGTACTTATTTCTGTAGTTTACAAAGTTTAGATATTATATAACAATCTTTACTAGTTTTAGTAAAAATGAAGGAGTTTTAACGAAAACGGATTTTCTCAATATACTGGAATCTGTGGAAAACCACGGATTCCCATCACAATCTGGTAATTTTAGTTACAGTAATCATTTATTTTTGATAGAAAAGTTGTTTAACTTGTTTAGTGACAATGAAGAAATAAAGCTAAATGTAAAAAAAAAAGATTCAAGGTGAAAAAAAAAAGTAGAGTTTTAAGGCATTTGTCGGAACGGTTTCAAATCAGTCGTCTGATTTCTTTAAAATTACCCCTCAAACACTATTTTCAATAACTGATGTTGATGGAGATGGGTATCAAAAGTATACATACATAACCAGTTTACAGATATATTGGCTTAGATGATTTAGAAAATATATTTACCAATTATGAACCTAAATTATCTAAGTTAGATATTCAAGATATATTGAATGATATGTCGGAAGTCAGTGGAAAACAAATAAACCTTGAGGCATTCACGTATTGGTTAAATCGGGTAATTATATTTGTTAAATTATATTAAATCTTTTATATGTTTAGGTCATGGCGAGAGAAACCATTATTAATCAAAATAGTTTAGATAATCATAGCAACTACCAATCATCAAATAGTAAAATTATGTGAGAATTTTTTTTTTTCTTTTTCTAATAATACACATTATATTTAAGATTCATTTTCGTCAACAGGTTGATTGGATTCATTATCAATAGCATGGTTGTTATTATTTGAAACATCGGCTTTACTTTCAGCTTTTAATGCTTGAGATTTTTGATACAGTGCACGGTAAAAATTTCTGTGTTTCTGAGCTACTCCGGACGCAACAACTCTTGAAGTAAACTTTTGCTGTAAATTAGCTTTAGGGCGAACAGCTGAACAAAAATATCAAGTCAAATATTAAACATACACCATGGACTTGGAATAGGATCTGAACTTGGTGATTCGTCGGTTTTCAAGTCATAAGATTTTACTGTATTATCAGAAGTTCCATATGCAGCTGCAGCTGTTGCATGCCAGATAGGTTCTTGAATGGATTCATATACGTTACGTAACGCGTTAAAACCCTATACAATTTGTAATTATACTTTAATACATTGGCACAAAATGTTTAATAAGTAAAAAGGGTATTTACATATTAAATTACTGCAATTACAATAATATAAAGATATTAAGAATAATTTAATAGAATAAAATTGATTTATGTAGTAAATTGACATATTTTAAATCATTTAACGTTTATATATATATATATATATATATATAATAATTATAATTGATAGTCAATAAGTAATTCTAACTAATAATTATAATAAATAATAATGGTATAAGTTATATTTATAATTAATATGATGACTTACTCCTGGAGCAGCGTCAATATTATTTAACGCTCTGTCAGTGTTGCTAATCATTTCTTGCATCAAGCTAGGATTCTGTAGTGCTTCGACAGATTCACGTAAAAGCTAATAGTATAAAATATATAAATTAATTACTTGGGGATCATTGAATATGCGATTTAAATCAAGATTACGCTCACGGAGTTCACGCATTTGAGGATTCGAATTTATAATATTAGAAATAAGATCTGGATTAGACAGAATAGAGCGCATAACAGGAGAGCTCATAAATTGCCTTAAAGCGTTTGGGTCTGTGAACAAATTACGCATCATATCCAAATTCCGATTATTTGCTTGAGATGGTAGTAAGAATGAATGCTGTTGCTGTGTCTGAGCTTGTGTTTGCTGTGTCTGAGCAGGCTGCCCAGAATTATTTGTTGTATTTGGTAAAGGTGTGAGATTACCAAATAGCTGAGAAGTTCGGGGTATGAAAATGAAACGGGGACTGAAATCAGTGGCTTCAGGATTAACTGTAGAAGTTGTTTCAGTGTTAACTGCAGCCGGTACAGTTTGATCAGTATGAGTTGTACGAAAAGAACAAATTACATGAAGAAACTTTTCAGTAATAATATGTGAATCCGGCAAATTGGATCCATTCGCACCTTGTCTTACATTTATGTCATAGATAGTTGTATCTTCGGGTATCAGATACTCTGATTCTAATATTGTTTTTAATTCCGCTACACTGCCATCCTTCGATATTGATAAGTCAAAGTCTAATGACTCTTCCTGAGTTATCTCCATATCATCTACAACGTGTAACCGAACGGTTATGCTATGTTGGTCATTTTCTTCAACACTCATCGCCGGTTCACAAATCTGTGTCGTAAAAAGTTTTAAATCACATTTAACATCATCATAATCGAAGTATTTTATCAATTCAAATTTAACAATTTAATTTTTTTTAAAGGGGTTTTCAAAATAATTTTTTTATTATTAGTAACTTTTTTTCGCTCTACAAAAATTAAATTTTTGAAAATTATTTATTTATAGTTAATCTAGGTAACAATAATTGCAAATATTTGATAGTAGTCATCGAATTTTTTTGTGTGCGTAAACTATAACTTCAAGGCAACTTTTATTTATGGAAAATAGACTAACGCGTAGTGTCACATTATGTACAGTCGAAAAATATCAAATGTCAAACAAATATATATGAAATACATCAAAAACTGAGCATGTATATTTTTTATAGTATTATATGTGTTGAATGTATATTAATTTTGTTGAAAACATACATATTACTCAAAAAATATCAGCTATTAATATTTTCAATGTCAAGTTTTTGCCTGTGTGAAGGGTTTTCACAGATCTCACCAACTCGCTTATAATTATTTTGTGTTTTAGTATCTGCAGAAGTAAAGTATCCCTAATTATAAATGATTAACTTTGAATACTACCTCCAACAAAGGAATATACCTAGTGTTTATTTCATATAAAGGGAGACATTTTGATAGTAATTCTGTTATATGCGCTACATCTAATTCTCTGTTTAAATCTATATTCATCTTTTCAGGGATAATTATACTTTCAGCCTAAAATAATAGTTATATTTTGACATCTTTTCTGGAATAACAAATTATAGTGCTTATTGCTATATTAAGTACACGTGTTTTAATGGTAATTATTGGATTATATATTAATTTGTGAATGTATAAAAAGCAATTAATTATAATGGGTAGAGTTATAATTAATTATATATAATAAAATGTGATAATTAAATATTTACAGCCTGTAGTATATATATATATATATATATGTCTTTCTATTTATGTATCAAAATAAACCTACATTAGGGTGAAGATTGTTATAATTGGTCTTAGAGTTTTCGTGAAATTGAACGTAAGCCTCATAATTCTAATTTACGTATATATGAATAAATTATACTTGAAATTGCGTTAAGTCAATAGGGTACAATGCAAGAATGGGGTTTTCTGTAATAGCATCTAAAGCCCATTCTAAATCAACAGAAGGTTTTTCAGGGAAAGAATCTTTTTTTTTCAAAAACTTTGCAATAGCTGCAAGTTTTTCTAAAGAGACGCTTTCACTTATGGAAGAGGGCAGTGCGGCTTTAGGAGGTGAAGTGGGTTTTGGTCTTAAAGAAAGGTTAGATGAACATTCAGTTTCATTAAAATAGTATATTAAAATTAGTATAACATCAACAACATTGAATATATCTAACAATAAATTGAAAAAAAATGATTTTTATCATATTAATATATATATATATACATATATATATATATATTATGGTTATTTTTATTTATGCAAGTACGTTTAATACATTCAACAGATACATTCATTTCAAAATATATATCACTTATTTTAATACTTATATATAAACACATATAAATGTATATATATACATGTATACATTTACATATTCCTAAAAATATATTTTATATATTTACACATGCATATATATATCTATGTATATTTTTACGTATTTACATATGCATATATTTATATATTTACATATACATATATATATATATGTATACATTTACATATTTATAAATGTATATGTTATATACTTATACATGCATATATATCTATGTATATGTTTACGTATTTACATATGCATATATTTATATATTTACATATACATATATTTATATATATATACGTATACGTAAAAATATATTTGTATAATGTATATATATATATTGATGTATATAATAAGCTCTTGACATAATAAAACTTAAATGTATATTTATGTGTGAGTGTAAGTATAAATTATTACTATTATTTGATATAGTAATATCTACAAAATATGCCACTCAAGTATATGGAGATATAAAATATTTGAAATATTGAACAATTTATTTTAAACGTTGCGTAATCAACTTTTCTATGTGTCTTACAAATTACTGTGAACATATAAAAGTGGCGGTCGAGTATTTTTGGGTTGTTTAGTGTTCATAAGAACACATAAAGCTTCACCAGCGTGGGGGTGAATTTCTTGTCCATCACGGCCAACTTTGACAGGTTTATTTTCATTAAACTGATTAGTTATATGATCGCAGTCTCGAAAATATACATCACAACTGTAAAGATATACAGCACGAATCAATTCGATACTTAATTATCCAATGGACAGAAAAGAGTTTTCCAGGGAAGGGAGATCCATCTGGGCCACAAAATATTGTTCGGCCTTGCGCTGGACATTCCCCTGGTCTATAAAGTAGCTATTAAAACAAAATTTTATTGAAAAATCCGCATCAATATATATATGTGGCACCTATGTCATATAATTATATATATTTATTATCAGTATTATATATGAACAACGCATATCTTAGTATATATAAATATAAAGTTATGCATATATATATATATATATATATAATATATATTTAAATTTTTATCATAAGTAACATTTATATATATATATATATATATATATACATATAAATATATATACTAGAAATGTTATATATGAACAACACATATTTTTTCCTATATATATAAATATGAATATTAACATAATATGTCTATTTATTTCTATATATATATACACTAAAAGTATTATATATGAACAACACATATTTCCCTCTCTATATATATATGCTTATTACATTAAAATAAGCATTTATATATAATAATAAATATTTAAGTAAGATTGTGTGTTATAAGTGACACTTTAGTTCTAAATAATATCATAAAAGCTGCTCACTTTGAGGTCATAACACTAAACCCAGAAAAACGAGAACTATGGTTGACAGAATAAACAAGAACAACGTAAGCAGAGGTCTGTAAAATTATTTAGCTTGTATTTAATTACTCCATAAGCTTCAGTTAAAACTTTTTCGTTGCGTTGAGAAGTTGCCCATACACCATGTTGTAATGATTTTCCAATATTGTCACTATTATAACTTTTAATCAAAAAGTATCGCGTAGTTGGATCGGAAACTACAGATAAAAAACCATGCAAATATATATTTCTACATATAAATAAAGATTAAAATATATTTCACTAATACATATCGTCAATTTTACACATAAAAAAAAAAAAAATATAACTAGTATAATCTACTGTGTAGATTATTATGTCTAGTAGATTAAAGATGTTTATGTAGATTATGTACAGTCATTATTAGCTAATGTCATTATAAAATAGCCTCTATCTCATTTATAAAAACCAATTCATACATTTTCCGTAAGTATAAGTAGTACCAAATATAAGCATATATATATATATATATTTACACATATATACATTTATATACATATATAAATATATATTCATTAGTAAGAGTGTATAATAAATTTAGATAAGGGTGTTATATATAGTAAATCTTTTATATTTAATGTTTTATGTGCTGTTATCATATAAATATATATATATATATATATATGCATAAATTTATATATATATACATATATATACACATATATACATATATATACATATATATATACATATATATATACATATATATATACATATATATATACATATATATATACATATATATATACATATATATATACATATATATATACATATATATATACATATATATATACATATATATAAATACATATGTATACATACATATATGTATATACATATGCATACAGGAGTATATATACAATTAAGTATAAATATAGATAGCTATGTAGAAATAATTTAAATAATAATCAGGATGAGTAACAATTATCAAAGAATAACTGTATTTACTTAGTCTCACTAATGTAATTATTATGTCTAGGAAATACGTTACGGACTTCATGTATATATGTTTAAAACAAATAATATAGCAAAATTAGAAATAATAGAATTTAAGAATAAATACAGGTATATTTAGATTGTTTATGTGTGTTTGTTGTTTAAAATACTAATAGCTCAGTTTGTTATTAAATGTTTATGTAAAATATTTTACTCAAAATGAAGAAAACCATAATTACCTATATCGTTAACGGTTAGGGGCTGGACATTGACAATCTCAGGATCTGGTATTCCATTTTCCATATTTCCCTCCTATATAGGCACGATCAGAATGAATCGAGGGCCAAAAAAAAAAAAACAAAAACAAAAACACAAGTTTAGAAATGAATGCCGTAGACGGTATTCATGTGGTTATTATTAGTGAAATTTAGTTTAGGAGTTTGGCGGTCAGACGTTTATGACCAGACATCGGTTGCATATTACGTTACCCTAGCTGGAAATATATTAGTTAAAGTAATAAATTTATTAGTGTTATAACTTAATATATGTCTACGTAATAATTAACGTTATATGAAATATAAAAAAAAAAAAAAAAGGGTTTTTTATTTTAGCCTTATTGTTTTAGTGTTGCTGAATCAGAACAGCAGCAAATAAATAGTCTAAATTTGGATAACGGTAAAATTATATTCATTTATAAATTGAAAGGCTTGAAACCTCTAGCGGCTTTTATTGACAAAATCCCACCCTATAATGAAAATTGGGTTCCCGAAAAAGATAATTTTTATCACTGGTATATGCCGGAAAGCATCGTGAAGTAAATATTCACTAAATTCTGTAAGGAACTTTAGAGCGTATAATGCAGTGGGCATATACAATCTATATCCATGGCAATCTGAATGCTTACAATTATCCTTGGGGGAACAATTGAATTTTTTTGAGAGTAAAAATACTTAAATTTACCTAATTACATAAATATCTGTTTTGTATAATTTAATTGTCAGGATTTGAAAAAAATGATCCTCAAGTTATTAATCCTTCATCTATATTGTATACAGCTCCTACAAGTGGCGGAAAATCCCTTGTTGCAGAGATTATTATGACAAGGTAAAAAAAAAAAAAAAAAAAAAAATAAAGAACTGTACTTTTTTACGCACGCCGTTGTTTATATATTTTACCCCATATATCCTTATGTTCTGAAAAAGTTGCTTATTTGAAAAACATATTGGGAAACACCACTGTTGGTTTGCGCATCGAATCATTTCATTCTGCTGAAGGTATAGTGTATTATTCGTTTGAAATTATTTTGTGAGATATTGCAAAAAACATTATTCATATTATTTTTTTTAGTTGTAGACAATATAGATAAATTAAAATTCGATCTATACTAATAGAAAATTATACATATATGTTTATATGTATATATAAAATATATATACATGTGCATGTATATATTATATATACAAATGAATATATATTTGTACTTATATATATAAGTATAAATGTAAACATGTATATTTATGTAATACATTTGTATATATATATTGAATCTGATTTTATACATATATATATATATATATATGTATCTATATGTAATTATGTGTAATTATGTGTAATTATGTGTAATTATGTGTAATTATGTGTACATATATATATGTGTGCATGCATATATATGTCTATATAAATATACAATGATACTTTAATATTTTTTTTTATAAAAAGTCTAAGAAATATTTAAATGAGTGACTGAATAATTTACGTAATTTTATATTTTAAGTACACGGATATTGAAAAAAAAACAGGATCCGCTGCATCTTGGCACAAAGGAATTGACATAGCTGTGTGCACTATAGAGAAAGCTAATGCAATTATAAACCGTTTAATTCTGGAGCTAATGCAGGAATTGAAACTACTCAGTAGACCAGAATATGAAGATGTTCAAGCTTCCCAGCTATTTCACACAACGCTTAGTTTTATAGGACTTATTGTCATTGATGAGTTACATTATGTCGGTGACGAGCAAAGGTACTTTTTTTTTTTATTTTTTATTTTTTTTAGAGGATTTTTATTAGAACTCTTACTCACAAAATTAAAACAATTGAATTATGTGTTGAGTCAAAGGCAAAAAGAAGTTGTAGGACTTGTAGATAAGATTCAATTGGTAGCTATGTCTGCAACAATTCCAAATGTTAAAGAAGTAAGAATTTTTTTTTTTTTTTTTTTTTTGATTGCAGAATGGATGAATGCATATATTCACACTACACATGTTAGACCTACTCCTTTGAATATTTACGTTAAATATCAGTCTATGGTATTGATCTAATTGTTAGTTTATAGATATCATATTCAGATGCACAAAATAGATTCAATAAATTCATGGGAAGGAAGCGATATCTCAATCAAAGAGCTACCACCGACCAATTTATGCGTAGTAGATCCTGAAACCATGCACCGTGTTACAATCAAAGATTCTGATCATTTAGGGTATCTTGTTTGGGAGAAATACAAACATAAACAACAAACCTTAGTATTTTGTGCAACAAAGCAGTGGTGTCAAACTTGTTGTAGTTTCTTGAAAAAGTAAGAAATGAGTAAGAAATAGAATAATTGGAAGAAAAATTAATAAAAATCAACAATAGAAAAAAGAAAAAAGTATTAAAAAAAAAAGATAGAGTAAAAAAAAATGTAAAAAGCAAAAGTAAAAAGAAAAAGTAAAAAAAAAAGTAAAGAGAAAAAGTAAAAAGATAAATAAAAACTAAAAAGAAAATAAAAAAGTAAATAGATAAATAAAAAATAAAAAGAAAAAGAAAAAGTTAAAAGAAAAAGTAAAAAAAAAGTAAAAAGATTTTGATAAAAGAATAAGAAGAAAAAGTAATTTTAGAAAAAAAGTAAGCTTAAATAAGACAAGTAAAACTAAGCAGAAAGAAGAAACTCTAAAGTGCAAAAAAATTCTATAATTTTGATTGTTTAACTTGTTTTAAAATAGACTTCATGACATACTATTACTGTTTTTATTGTCAGAATTATTCCTTACTACAAAACAATGAATCAAAAAAAAGGTTGGTTTTTTTTTTTATTGAAAGAAATTCAGACAATAAAACCGAGAATATCTCTTCAATCGCCAGTGTAAAATCATTTTTCAAACTTTATATCTCATAGCCTGTTTTTGAAGAAGTGGATCATGGAAAACAGCGTGAATTTTTCATTGAAGAAATAAAACAATCAGGACATATCACGTGCCCGTTGTTATTAGAGTGTCTCTCTCTTGGTATAGCTTATCATCACGCAGGTTTTTTTTTTTTTTTTTTTTATTTTTTCTTAGGAATGACTGCAGAAGAAAGAAATTATGTTGAATACGGATTTCGTTCTCATATAATATACGTAATTTGTGCTACTTCTACTTTGGCTGTTGGAGTCAATTTACCTGTGAGTAGAGTAATATTCCGCTCAACTCAAGTATGAAGCTTAACATGTTAATATAATATAAAATCGAAGGTCGGAAATACAGACATAGATGGAGCTAGGTTTCAGCAAATGGCTGGTAGGGCTGGGAGAAAAAATTTAGACGTTTTTGGGGAAGCTATTGTAATGTGCTCGACAGAGAAAGAATATAATAGAATTCTTAACGTTATAAAAGAACCGGTTCATCCAATACGAAGCGTTCTTACAAAACTGCGTTTGGCTCGGCTAATAACAGATCTTATAGTATTGAGATTAGTTGGCAATGTTCATGAATTATATTCAGCATTAATAAATAACTCTTTACTAATATATCAAGTAATTTTTTTTTTTTTTTTTTATCTAATAGATGAAATTTCTTAGCAGCAAATCGGAATCCGAGCTTGAAATATCTCATTTTATTGAGGATGTTCAGTATTGCCTTAATTACCTCAATAATAATGTAATTATTTCTTGGATCGACGAAGAGAATTTTAATGAAGTAACTATTCAATATTTAAATAGTTAATTCTCTATATATATATATATTTTCAAGTGTTTGCGATACTTGTGTAAATGTGTTCACATTAATTTACTAATGTACCACTTATTTGAATTTAAGTTTATATATATAATACACAGATATATATACACATATATATAGACAAATGTTTATACACATATATATACATCTATATATATACGCAAATATATATACACATATATATATACACATAAATATATACACATATATTTATACACCTATATGTATACACATATATATATATACATATACACATATATATATACACAATATATATATATATGAATATATACGCATATGTATAGACAAATATATATATATATATATATATATATACACGTATGTATACACATATATATACTAATATATTTATACACATATATATATACACATATATATATAGACATACATATATACACATATATATATACACATATATATATACACGTATATATATACACGTATATATATACACGTATATATATACACATATATATATACACATATATATATACACATATATATATACACATATATATATACACATATATATATACACCTATATATATATATGCATATATATATATATACATATATGTATAAACATATATGTATTTTTTTTTTATATATATATATGTTTATATATAATTATAAATTTTCTTATTATAGTACAAGTTAAATGAGTTGTATAAATTAGGGTGTAATTTTGAGTTAATTTATTTTGTAGACTCTAGTTGATCCGTTTAAATCAATAGTTGTTTCTTCCCATTTCCATTTAAAAAACACTTACATGCATAAAATGTTTTTTTCTAAAGCTAGCGCAGAGTGGCAGGAACGACTTCACGGAAACAAAGCATTAATGGAAAAAAAAGAGTTTTTTGAGAATGACGAGTTACATGCTACGCCATTAGGGAGAGCGTTAGTAGAATGCGGTGTGTCTATAGGAGATGGTCTAGAGATTTTTAGTACAATTCATAGAGATCAAATTTGTGGCATCAAATTTCTTTACTCGAATCTCGACTTATTACTGTTTCTTACTGTTGGTGATTTTGCTGCAGAAATCTCTTATGATGTTTATTTTAAACTTGTTCAACAAGACACCTATAATCAATTTTTGCACCCTTTAGGAATAAACAGGCAAACACTAGAAACGCATTTATCTGAATTCAAACATCTTAAGAAAATTGATTCCATTCATGAAGCTTTGATGCTATTTAAGTAAAAGAAAGTATTTTAGTGTTAATTGTCAAAAATGTGCAATATAAAAGGCTATACAATTAGTTTAGTGTTAATTGATAGTATTATAGCAACATTATGTCCAAAATTGCTATAAAATATATAAGTAACTATTTATATATTTGAAGTGGCATACACATATATATATGCATAATCAGATATATATAAACTAATACATATATCATATACAAATGTATATATACATGTATATGCTTAATTAAATATATATGTCTAAACCTTATATATACACATATTATATACAAATGTATATGTATATACATATATATATGCAATTGTATATGTATACACATATATATATGCGAATGTATATATATACACATATATATATATATATATATATATACACATATATATATATATACACATATATATATATATATATATACATACATCTATATATATATATACATATATGCATAGTTAAACATATATATATATATATATATACATACTAACAAATTTACACATATATATAGACATACCAATATTACCAGTGTATGGATATATATAATTTAGGAAACATCGATTAAAATAGTTTCAATATAAATTAGTAACTAACATGATGTTGTCTGATTTTATAAATATTAGAAAATATTTAAATTTATGTAAATCTTTTTGGAATTACAATAATATTTTGTATATATTTACTAATAATTACTGTCCCATAAATAATAATGTCATAAACACAAAATAGTCTAATCTAAATTAATAAAGAATTTCTGTAGATTAAACGCTAAGCAGTTGCATAAATTCCACAGGCAGCGCTTGGTGCACCAAGCGTATTATGCCTGCATATTATCAGACATAATGAACGAAATTGATCCAGGCGAAATATGTAGCAAGTACAAAGCTTATCGTGTATATTTTGGAGTACAGATATAATTTACGTGTTGGGGAGTTCAGTCAAATACGAAGTAAGGCTATGATGATGGCTGGCATAATAACTTCTTTATCAAACAAGCTGGGCTGGTAAGAAATCAGTCAGAGATTCAGATGTACAGGACAATACTTGAAAGTGCTCTTAACAAAGTTAAACAGTTACTGTCAGAGACTTATAGCGACAAAGCTGATGTCTGTTTTAAGACATGCGACTTTATATCTGTAAGCAACAATTTACTTTTCTCAATGATGAAAATATTATAAATGATAAATAAAAAAATTAGGTTATAATTTTACGCATGCATATATATATATATACATATCTACAAATATATATATGTATATATATATATAAGCGTGAGTATATTCCCTTGATTATATTTATCGAAATGATTCAAAAAGGCGAAACTGACTTTATCTTAGATATTTGCATATGAAACTTCTATAAATGGTTTATTAGCACATGCTGTGTACATATATTTTTATGTATGGTGGTTAGTACAGATATATTTTTGTTAGCTATGCACATTAATGTATTATAGTGTTGTATAATACACATATATCTATACTCTGTATATATATGTATATATTAATATAAATATAGCTCAGCCTATATGCGCACAGATAAACAATTATAGACATCATTTATTAGTGTATACACATGTGTAAAAAAAAAAAAAAAAGTTATCCAAGTTAAAACTCTCAGTTAATATAGAGTTTTAATAGAAACGGATAGCTACACTATTGTATGATTCTGGAATAACTTCAGTAAATTTACTGGCGCGTCTGGATTTAGAGCAGCTTCAAAATATATTGAAATCAGATAAAAAAAAAGAAATTCAATCTGAGGCAACCAGCGTTGTTGCTCAAACTATCCTTCGTAAAGCTAAAGAAATGTTAGATCGGGAGCTTTTAGTAGGTCTTTTTTTTTTTTTTTTATACTTTGCAGGATGAAATTGATACATCCATTTACGGAGCCATCGTTGATTGACTTTGAAGACTGATAGTCCAAATGCATTAAAATATGCTGAATAAACGCTTCTTTCTATGCACGCTTATTAGCAAATCTTTGTTATATGAAACATATTAGATTTATTAGTGGTAAATGAATTTTTTTTCATTTTTTACACCTATATATATGATATAGACTATATATATGGGCAGATATATGTTGCCCATATAATACATTCATATCAAAACAATGCAAATAGGTTAATACATATAAACGTTTTTACGTTTATTATATAATTACTATTGGAAATATAAACACTAATTAATTTTTATCCTAAGGGAGTAGAGTGGAGTTTTTTTTTTTGACTTTAAAAAGTCTATGTGTAATATAGACTGTATAGTCAAAGCTCATGATGCTAAATGTATTTATAATATAAATGACAAATTAATTAAAAATAAAATATTCTAGTTATTTAGATTTAAAATTAATTAAACTTGTATATAAATAACGTTATTTTGAAGTTTTAAGTATATATATATTTACTGGCAAAATAAATTATTTATATTTGTACGAATATTAGGCAATATCATAAACTTCAGAAAATATCATGAGTAACGGGTTACCAAATAAATTAGTTTATGATGTAATTAATAATATAGCGAATTCACTCGAATAAAATATATTAACTATGTGTAATTCAGGAACTCATATATACACTAAATCCTGATGCAAAAAAGATAACAACTTTATATAAAACATTTCACGATGAATTTACTCAAGTTTTATACCAAGAAAATCAACCCTCAGTGCATCAATCCAGCCCCAATATAAAAATTATAGATACGCATGTTCTGTATCAGCACGTTAGACATATAAAGGTGCGTAAATAATTCAAAATAGTTTTGTACCATTGTTTTACATGCAAACTTGTGTAATGTATGTAATATTAATAAATGTAATATCTTAGCTAACTTATAAGTTCAAATTTATACGTGCAACATATATGACATCATATTACTTAAAATTTTTTTTATATTAAATAAAAAAAAAAAAAAAAAATATATTTATAAACCCTACAATTGAGTACATCAATGCTAGTTAACAATAATTTTTTTTTTTTCTATAATATAGCTGACAAAAAAAAAGTTTGATCAATTTGTATCTCTATAAATAGATATAGTTTATATGTAGATATAATCAAATTAAGTGCGTGAATATTTATACATGCATTAGATTACATATAAAATTTTAATAACTAGTATATATGATAAGTTTTTTGATCAACACATAAGGCAATAAATGTCACCGTATGTGTATATAAACAATTTTTATTTACAAATTTGCAAGAATGTATACATCAATTAGTATACACCTCAATATAAACAACATATTGAATATATATATATATATATATATTTATATACATACTACTAATATAAATGTATCATATTTAAATTTTATATAATTACATATCTATAAAAATAGCAATATAAATATATATATGTGCAAATATATACACATATATATACAAATATATATGTAAACATATACATATAGTTAGTTGTACACATATATACACATATACATATATACACATATACATATATACACATATACACATATACACATATATATAAACATATACATATATATACATATATATACACATGTACATATATATATACATCTATATATACACATATATATACACCTATATATACACGTATATATACACCTATATATACACGTATATATACACCTATATATACACGTATATATACACCTATATATACACGTATATATACATACATATATATATATATATATATATATATATATATATATTTAAAAAATAAGATGCAGATATATAAACTTATACTTATAAGTATATATATTTATATGAATACTAGTTTATATATGCTTATACCATATATAATATATATATACATATAAATATAGTCATTTGCGCATATATTCATATAAATCCATAATTATGTATATCCTTATAAATCCATAATTATGTATATCCTTATAAATTCATAATTATATATATTCATATATTAGAGACAATATACAAATATAAATTTTATTAATATACTTGTTTCATACATATATAATTTATAGCATATATTAAGACAAATATATATTTATAATAAAAAGACTATATATATGCATAATTACAGATAAAGATTTATGTATATATATGCATGGTGGTTTATTGAAGGAAAATTGCATTACTTAATATTTTGTAGGATACATTTGTGATAAGTGTGGAAATATTTGGAATTCACGCAGCCTACGTTTCCAATGTTGAATCATTTGACATATTAGACTTCACTAAATGGAAATCCGTATTTGTACCTTACAAAACCATAAAAAACGAGGAGTTAAGACTTGGAGACCCAAAATTAACAGCGACTGTATTTGTAAATACTGTCATAAAAGCTGTCAAAGAAGTTCTTGAAACTATTACAATAGAGCATCCTGTTGAAGCGGTTCTTGCATCTTGTTTGTTCTTGGACCAGCAGGTAATAAAATATCATATATATATATATATATATATATATATATATTATTATTAGACTATATATTATATTTACCTATATATACATATAAATATATGTATATTAACTATACCAATTTATATATATATATATATTACCTTCAGATTTTATATTAAATACACTAATTTATATTTTAGTGGAATTGAATTTGTAGAAATGTTGCAAGTAGATACTACATAATATTTTTTTTTATCAATTAGGGTTCAAGAATAACATTTCTGATGTATGAAGATTTTTGTGAACAAAATGAGTTAGACCCACTAGCCAATGTGGATATTATGTTCTTATGTAATCTACATCTCGAAAAAGAAAAATTCCCTATACGAATCACTAAGGCGATTAGCCATACGGTAATATAAATACGTATTAAATGTGTATACACATATATATATATATATATATATATATATATATATATATTAATAGACACCTATGAGTTGTTGGTCACATATAAGTGTATTTATGTAGATGTATCTGTGAGTAAATAGATGTATATATGTACATAATGTATATGCTTAATTATTTGTATGGTTATATGCACATATATGTATATATATGTATATATATTTATATAAATCTATATATGTGTATATATGCACATAATGTATATGCTTAATTATTTGTATGGTTATATGCACATATATGTATATATATATATATATATGTTTGTTACTGTTACAGGCTGCACATTTATTGGTTGGAGTACAATTGACGGGAGATAATACTCCTAAATGTTTACTATCTGTACATTTGGGACACACAATTCGAATTTCGTATTTACAGCCGAATTCTAATGAACTAGGATTTAAAGGGGAAATATTGGATGTGGAAATAGCAAATTTTAACAAAGTTCATTTTGATAAATTTTCTTGTGTTGCAACTCACGCACTTCCTTATACAGTTGTCGATTTTGAGGTATAAATTAAGAGTGACTTCACATTGTTTTAGATTGGTGCCAGCCATGATTCCAAAGTGCTTTCTAGACCTTTTGAAGCCATGACTGTGACTTCATGTATACATGAAATATGTCGTCGCTCCATATTACGTATTTTTCAGACAAGAGCCACTGCCTCTTTTTGGTAATATCCTATACTTTAGATTATTTTACGATTAATGCCATAGTTTTATTTACAAAATTTTAAATAAATATGTAGTTTTAAAAATCTATGAAATGTAGTTAAATAATCAGAATATTCTAATCATAATTAGAATATTTAGCATTTTTGGCATTAAATAATTTATTAATATCTAACGTATACAAACATATCCATAAATCTATTTTATAAATAGTTAATGATGATCAAACCTTGAAACGTTCTAAAATAAATTCTATAATAACTATATATTAAATTATATGCAGTTATAATTTATTAATTAAAATGAGTTTTTGAAAAAAATAATTTTCTATGAAACATATATATATTAAAGTATACGATTTTTGTATTTATTTACAATTTTTATAACTATTAAATTTTTCGAGTGTATAAAAAATATAAAAAATTTATAACAAATAATTAATCATATTTATAAAAATACTTCAATCACAGTTATTATACATAATTGATAATAGAGTGTATATATTAATTTATGCTACAGGACCCCGCACATAATGAGCTATGATCTTTGTGCGGAGATTTTCGCAAGTTCGGATAGTACAGAGCTGATAAGACGTCATTTTAAGGAAATGTATAATTGGGAGTTGACAGTAGAAGAGGCAGGAATGGTAGCTAGAATTGTAGAATCAGTTTTCCAACGTTCTGCTTTTCTGGTCTCAATATGTATCGGTTCTTTGGCTAAACGGACTGGTAGATTACAGTCAGCCCTTGGAGGTGTGGCTGTAGCATTGACTGGTCAACTTGGCTGTAATTTGTACTATCAAGCTTTACTCAGAAAAAACTTGAATGATATTTTTGAGCGTGAAACGGAAACTCTTATAATTTTCTTAACCAATACCGACCATAATGCTTTAGGTGCAGCAATATTTAACTCTATTAAAAGTCGCTAAAAAAAAAAAAAAAAACCCTACAAAAAAATTTGCCAATGCATAAAAAAAAAAAAAAGTTTATATTTTCTTTATTCCTCCCATAATTTTTAAACTTACTAATATTCTTTAAAATTAATGTGTGTTATTGAATGTATTGTCAAATATTTGATTACATCAATATATTGTTGATTATATTTTGTTTCAATTATTTGCACGTTAAAACACTATTGTGGTTTGAACGTGCAATTTTAAAATCGTATTATTGAAATATTCAAAATTATTATATACATATATTCCAAGTAACGTTTAATTTAATTAAAAGTATACATTATTGAAGATAAAGCAGTAATCTGATATTTCGGTATAATTGTGAGGAAAAAAAAAACATAAGTGTGCAGTTCTTTGGGAAAAAAAAAAAGCTATAGAAAAAAAGTTAGCACTCAAGATAAGATGTGGTATACAACACGCTACGAAGGATTTGATAATAATTACAAGTCGCAGACAGCACGAAGTAATATACTTGCAAATGATTCATCTATGATAAATCATTTATTTATGGATTTGCTGCGCACATCCGTGCTACTAAAAGTTATTAGTATAACAGGGTTAATGTTAACATATTATTTGTATAAGGGGACTGGATTTTTTACGTATAACTTAGAATTCACGACGGAGGATCAGAGAATGAGTGGGGGTTTCAGAGCTGGTTTAGCTTTATTTTCGGGATTATATTTAGTGGGATCCGTTTACATGCTTTTATTTCAAGCATTTTTATCGGATGATGCGTGCTGGGCACGTGGATATCGGTCGGGAGCTAAATGGTTGAATAATGCGACATTTTACGATGTAGTTTCCGCAACTATTCAGTTTATTTTATTTATTTACATGTTAAACGATTATAATCGTGTCTGGTGGAGACACTTTAATTCAGGAGGGGCCGAATGGTCTTTTGCAATATTTGCTAGGTTTCTTAATGCATTTTCCTGTCTATATTACGCTAATGCGTTCTTTTTACTAGAAGTTTATCACGACACAGGTACCAATGATTGGCATGGGGTCTTAAATTGGTTCTTATTCACTGTTACAGGAGCTGCTGGTAAGTGCATAATTAAATTTATTTTATTTATTTTAATTTATATATGTTTGGCTTTATATGCAAACAAAAATAAAGATTTTCATAAATTATATATTTTAATAAAAATTTACATATAAACAGATTACTTTATATTGTAATTCTCAAATATAACTTTATTTTCAGAAATAAATTCCATATGGTTTGGAAACGCGGCGTTAGCAATTATACTTCATTGGATAGCCAACATATCTTGCTTAGTATGGGCAATGGCATTTGAGCAGGAGATGAACCTCTCTGCCCCAGGGTTAAATGAATCAGAGTTAACAAATGATATTGAAGCCCAAGTTGAAAAATATACAAAAATCAACCCGTACCAAAATTTATCCAATTAAAACTTTGTTTTCTTTTTAATTTTGTATTTTATAAACTTTTTATTTGAAAAATAGTTAAACTATTTTTATCGCGTTTCTAACTGTTAACTTATTTCGATTTTACTTTTTTATGAATTTTTTTATTCAATCTACAATAAAAAAGTTAAAAACAAATTTATTAATAAAAATAGTAATTATGCAAATTAATTTTATGTTTATCGCAAAAGTTTATACGTTTATTTATGAATATATATTCATTTATATTTGTATGTCAAGAAACGTACAGGTATATGGATATGTTAATGTCTGTACATTTATATAAATATATATATATTTACATATATAAAGATATATTTAATATAAATATATATTCATTGGATATACATATGTGTATATTCAATTATATATACATGTGATTATCTGATTATGTATATGTGTATATGTATATTTATGTGTATATACATATGTATGTATATATTTATGTATACATGTAGATATATGTGTATATATATGTATATTTATGCATATATATATGTATATATACGTATATATATGTGTATGTCTGAATATATATGTATGTGTATATATATCTGTTTATGTATATATATATATATAATTATATATGTTTAGTTATATTTAAATATGCACGTATATTCATATATATGTATATTGTACATGTGTATAAACTTATTATATAATTACTACTCTTTTTTAACTGATGGATATAATTATACAGTAATACATTCATTTATATCTATACATTCAATTATATGCTCAAATACATATACACAAGTTTTTAGCTCACTTTTCAGATAATTCGTGGTTATTATTTCTTATAGCTTTGTTTGTAGCCTCAAAAAAAGAAATGAGTTCTTCCATACCATTCCCATGAGTAGCTTCACGTTTTTTAATGGCAGACATTTCTAAAAAAAAAAGCAATATATAAAAAAAAAAGTAATACCAATAAATTTATTCATAATATATATTATTTTATATTTATATATATATTTACGTATATATATATATATATCTATATATAAGTATATTACTTTTTCCAAGTTTTTTATTTTTGGGAAGACGTCTCATATTTTCTAACTCGAAAGTTTCTCGTTCTTGATCTTCTTTCACAATTCTTGCTGCACTTTTGTTTGTATAACTTAGTTCTTCAGCTTGAATTTCCAGAGGCGTCTAAATTGGTAATAAAAATACTGATTTTACCTCTTGGAACTCTTCTTGCAGGGCTTTTGTCACTTCACTTTCACGTAATTTCTGTAACTTCTTTTCATTTTCACGATTAAGCTTTTCAGCTATTCTGATCTGAGGGAACAAAAAAAAAATAAGAAGTATGACAGGAATATATATATATATATATATATATATATATATATATATATATATATAAATATGTTTAATAAATAACTAATATATATATATGTTTATTTATTAATATAAGAATATATATCAATAAAAGTATATATATATATATTTATTTATATAGAATTATCTATATAAATATATGTATATATTAATATATGCGTAATTCTCAGTATATCTTTTTATTTATATATATACATAGATATAGAAATAAATATATTTATATTTATTTATATAGAATTATCTATATAAATATATGTGTATATACATATATGAAAAAATATGTATGTATGTATATATATATATATATATAAATATAGAAATAAATAAATTAAAATATATATATATATACAATTACGTATATAATAATATATATATATATATATATATATATATATATATATATATATATATATGTATATATATAAATAAAAAGATATACTTATAATTACGTATATATCAATATATATATATATATATATATTTTAAATTATTTATTTCTATATCTATGTATATATATTAAGAAATATATATTTACATGTGATGAATAGTTGTAATTCAAACTAGATTGCTCCACTGAGCACTATATATGTATATATATAACAAAATACATATAAAAATATATATATACAGACTTGATAAATATTAAAGAATAAATATATTTTATAATAGGTAGTAATTAATATAATAGCTAATTGTGACCTCTTTTGCGTCTTTGTAATCCATAGGTATAACTTTAGGAGCTTTATAAACATTATCGGAAGTGTCTTCAATTTCGGCAATATCCATAAGTTCAGGACGAGGACGTAAAACTTCTTGTTCCGATTCGGGTATTTCCGAAGCATCCTTTTCTTCAGATAAAGGAGGATTTTTTTTGGTAAGATTTTTGCGTCTTTTTTGGAACTCTTTCGTCATTACTTCGTGAAGAGGTCCAAGAGTTTCCCACAGACTTTCAACTTCAACTATCCTGTTTAATACGGGATGCTCTTCAACATTTACTTCCTGTGTTCTAAGGAGTAAAAAATAACTTAAATATTTTAAATATTCTGTAGTAAGCAATCCCCGCATAATTAAATAACGACTTTCCTATACGAAAAAATTATTAAATTATTTAAATGATTTTACGTCATCGTGAATGTCTACGTTGTCCAAATCGTCTATGTACTCGTCCAAATTAGACAGTACTAAGTCTGCGGCATCATTTAATTCAATAAGAGTTGCATCCTCGTCTCCTTCATTCTCTATTACTTCAGAATCTTCGCAATTTTCTTTATTCTTTGCATTATTTTCAGCAATCCATTTTTTCATAAGCTATAACATAAATTATTTATACCATGCGTATATGGCTATTAAATCTAAACGCATTATTTTCACATATGCTTGTAATAGTAGTAGTAATTAGTAATAGGGTTTTTTTTTTTTTTTTTAAATATTTTTTTTGCAAATAATTTTAAATAATTTATTTTGTATTTAAAAAATAGATTTCTTGCTTTATAAAGCAGACATCATAAATCTAAATGTAAAAAATATTGATAAACTTATGAGTAATTGATTATTGAGTTAATGACTCAATAAACAACTATTTACATAATAGACATGTCTAAAAAACTTTAATATATATTTTAAAAAATTTGTTTTATGCTTAATTTAGAGACTTATAGTATTTATTAAAATAGTTCAAGTCATTAATATGTTTTGAGGTGCGTAGCATATACACTTTGCTTTAGTTGTACTAAAAATACAGTAACTTTTTTTTTCGACTAAACACACAAAAAAATAATTTTTGCACCGAAATAAAAGTTAAATTCTTACCTCTTCAAAATTTTTTTCTATTTCAACTAATTCCAAATTTTCTGTAGCTATAACAAATTTTATTTATATAACTTACTCATTTTTATATTTAATGATAAAATTTTATTTGTTAATTTTCATTTTAAAACCTGTTAATTCAGGAACATGATTAATTAAGAATAACTGTAAAAACAAATATTTAATTTAGTTGGGGATACATAGATTTTACATAAATCTCAAGTTGATTGTAACATACATCAAAATTATCATTTATTAATTGTTTATCAAAAAATATATTTTTCGCTATTTCAATTTCTTGTTTAGCTAGTGCAAGTCTGGAGTTCATATTTTTTTCTGTTTCAGTTCCTCTACTGGATAATCTTTTTTTCAAATCCTGTAAGTTTGACATAAATTTTCAATTACTTCTATAGATGGCGACATAATCAATACATAAATAGGTTTTTTGGAATTCTGGTATGATTTTATAAAAGAAGTTACGCCATTTAATTCTATTTCAAATATAAATATTTGTTCAGTATTATTGATTTTGTCCAGAACACTTTTGTGAGTACCATAATAATTTCCTAATAATAATTAATTTTACAAAATGTATTTGTTATAATTGAATAACTTATGAAATATACAAATATATATTATTTAATAAAATAATATATATAATAGTATATGAAATAAGTGGTTATATAAAAATTACTGATAATACAATGAATTTATAAATTTCATAAATTTATTAAAATTGGAATAAATAAATTACTAAATTTCTGTACACATTTTATATATTGATGCGTATGTTTTTAATAAAATATGAATATCTTACCATTAAACTCAGTATATTCAAAGAACTCATTATTTGCTATGGCACTTTGAAACTCTTCTTTAGTGACAAATTTGTAATCCTTTCCGTCAATTTCGCCTGTTTAAATTGATAGTATGAGTGTACATATGATATATATTAATACCCTCCCGCTTTGGTCTTGATGTGTAAGATACAGAGAATTGAAACGCTCCAGGAAAAGTGGCAATCAGTTTTTTTAATAAAGAACCTTTACCAACTCCAGAACTGCCCGCAACAACAAGTGGTCTCATAATGCCTAGTCGAGCAGCTGATTATTCATTTTTCATCAATGTCTTTGTATTTGTCTAAAATATGAGTTCCTGATATATAATAAAACCATGCAGATAGTCGAGCTAATAATTTTTTACATTTTGTCCATTTCAACCAATCTTTATAAATAAATTCTTCGGTATGTGGTAAGTCGGTACGCAGCTGTATATTTCTGACAATTTGATCTACACGATTCCATTCAGAATCAGATATAAAATCGTTTTTGAACTCAGGAATTTTTTTCTTCACGAATACAGCCATATATTTACAATATAATTTATTAATAAGTAAATTTTTAACTTTTGGATACATTAAAGAAGTATTTTTTGATATATCAGATTTATTTTCTTTTTTTTCTATCTGATTTGGAGATCTTTCAACTGTCAATTTGGCGTGTATAGCTTCCAACTGTTTTGCAAATCTACTGTCAAAGCAAGTTAATGTAGCCTCCAAGTTTCTTCTACCTGAGTGACTAAACCATATATGTCAAAATTCTGTATAATACATTGAACAATATATATTTGCCTAAGTAATTATTATTATATATATATATATATACAAGAATAGATAATAATTACTATAATAGCATCTTACTTATCCCAATTGAAGGAACCAACGGAAGCCCAAATATGGTCGACTAAAAGAGTCTTTGCATGACAGTGCTTGTCTTTGACCATCCAGGCTTTAATAGGGGTATTAAATTTTTGACTTTTCTAAATATTATTATATATACTACTTATGTTATACCAGAATACGTGATATGTTATAATATGTGGATAAACTATCTCCAATCATGTCAGAGTTCCCTGATAAAATAAAAGACATGGGAACACATTTTCTAGAAAGTATTTGTATACTTCGCTTGATAAACCAGGGGGGAGAAAAGTAACCTGGTATGGCTGAAACAGAAATGGTTGCTTTACGAATAACATTTTTATATATTTGTTGAATTGCTGTTATATGGCGAAGTTTATTTGATTCGAGTATTTGCACTAATGTTCCTCCTCCTTCAACTCGAGGAATTTCTTGAATGGTGTTTTCGAAATCTTTGGGAGATTCAGTGATTAAATTTTTTAAGCCGCATAACTCCGCTGTACTGCGAAACATTTTTTCTAAATGTATTACAGCAGGCCCTTCAATTTTTGTATGTAATTCAAAAAAACGATTAGATCCATTTACAGCTTTTCCAGCAGAGTCTTTTGCTATATTTGCAGACCCACAAAAACCTTGATTATCTATAATGGCGATTTTGCGATGATCACGAAAAATAGGTATACTCCAAAAATTAAATATTCCAACTAGCGCTCCAGCATCCCGGAGATTTTTAATCCATTCTTGTTTAACAGATAATGAACCAAACTTATCCATTACCAAAACAACTTGTACTCCTCTTTTTGCTGCATTCATCAGCTCTTTGTAAAAATTTTCAGCTACCGGCGATGAGTCGAATATATAAGTTTCAATAAATATTTTATTTTTTGCATTTTTACAAGCAACTAGAATATTTTCAATAATTTCATTATCTATTAACAATGTAACACGATTCCCAAAAGAAGTGTATACACCAGGAATTTTTGTGAAGTTATTGAGTAATTTAACCCATTTTAAATACATCACATAAATATTCATATTTACACTTAGGTATCGCGTTCTATGATTAATATTATCAATGTTATAAAAACATTCTTTTAATTGGTTCCAAACAGTGTTATGTATATCAAAACGTTTCTTCTTCCTAAGGTTTATATTTCGCATTGTTTCCATGAAGTTGAAGTAATTAGAAGAAAATTGCTTAGTTATTGATTTTGTTGAACATTTATTCGTTTTAACAATATTTTCTTGAGCAGATCGATTACTATTATAATTGTTCAGACGTAAGTATAAAATAACTAAGTAGTTATATGTCAACGGCGAATGCATTTGAATTTTGCTCTATACGAGATAGGGTCTGAAAATAATTAGGCACACATTAATAAATTAAAACTCATGTTCTTAGATTTTTACTATCACTAAATCAACATATATTGTAAATATTGAATTATTTTGATATCATTTATATAATCAACTTAAAGGTTATGATTTACATACTGGAATGAGCAATGTCTCTTAAATTAATTCATGACATATAAACTAATTATATACATATACATGTATATACATATATATATATTATATTTTTATTATATGAATTTACATATATATTTATACATATATACATTTTTATTATATAAATTTTTATTATATGCATATATATATATATATATATTTAAATAGACATATTAACGACTGCATAAATACATATGTATAGTTTAATGAACAGAAATATATTTGTCAATCTATTTATCTACAAATATATAATTAAATACATAAAATAGTGACGTTATTTAATTAAAGGTAATTTAATGATTTCAAAATAGAATTATGCTTGCAATATTTTATACCTCTTGCATTCTATTAAAGTCAAGCGTGGCTTGAGAGTTGGGATCTGTAAGTTCAGCGTATGGATCTGTTTCGGGCTGTGGTTGGTTTTCAAGTAAAGCAGGGATTTTCATATTATTAACGGGATATTTTGAAGTTATGACTTGAGACTCTTTTTGCTGGTCAATTTCCCAACGTAGCATACATTCAACGTCATCTTGTGTATATCCTAAATTAGACAATCTCCTCATCATAGCTTTTCGAGCCATTTCCCATTCTCGCTGTTGTTGCTCGTCAGGTTTATCGTCATTTCCGCGTCCAGGATGACTCCATTTAACACAAATTTGGTCGTCATCTCGGTCAAGCATAAGTCTTTGCTCGGCCATAGCAACTTTAGCAAATTCGGCATGAACCCTAAGTTGGATAAAAATAATAATTGGTAATAAGCTTTAAATAAAAAATAAAAAAATAAATTAAAAAAATAAAATAATAAACGAACAAAACTATTAATTATTTATAATATTTATATTTGAATTCTTAACATAAACTATAATTCTACATATTTATATATGTAGATATATAAATACATATATATATATATATATGAAAGCTGAATAGAAATAAACTATACCTGTAGCGATAACGCACAAAAGCTATGTTTTTATTTCGAATAACTTTAACATCATCAATCGGACCCCATAAGCCAAATTGTTGCCTTATAAGTTCTTCAGTTTTTTCCTCTACATTTGCGTATACTCGACTGACTTTTAGATCTCCGACAAATAATGTACGGCAATCTTCACTAAATGTTCCGACTCCGTCCATATCATCACTATGAGTTGCAAATCTTTCTCTGCCAAATATATCATGCAACATATCCAAGCGTTCATCATCTTCGGCAGTGGGTAGTCTATGATAGTAATAACAGTTTGATCCTAAATAGCAGCAACCCTAGGTGAGTATATATATATATAGGCAAATAATTATTTACTTTAGCGTAAAATATACATAGTACAGGTCTATCAGGAGGTGGATTGAGATCAGCTTTTGTCCATCCAGAATCTCTGAAAAATACAGTATACACATAAAAGATGCCAAAATCATGTAAACACTGTGTAGCAACTGTAACGTTATACTCTTATAGTATAGTCAATAATACATTAATAACATAGGAAAATATACAAGCATAATTAGGTATATGAATATTGCATATTTTATTAGATCATAATTTTTTTTTTTTTTTTTTATAAAAAAAAAGTTACAATCTTAAAATGATCACATAATGTCTTACGTGAATGGATTACAACGAGTAGTAGCTTTCTCACGTTCTTCCCTACGTCCGAAAGGACCAGGATTCTCAAATCGGTCAGTTAAATGTTTTCCATACCAGATATTATATTCTTCGTAACCTTTAATAATAATTTTATATCTTTCATAATAAAAAAAAAAAATGTTATATTTAGTTTCCTAGTTACTACTAGCCATTGTGTAATGTATTATGTAGAATAGTAATTTTTTTCAATAATATAATTTTATTATAATATATATATATATATATATATATATATTAATATAATAATATAATATATTAATAAAGCACAATAATACCTTGGGTATAGCCTAAGGACTCGTTGTCGGGAGGACGAACTTGCTGTCTGGCTGGTCTTCCTAGTTGTTTGATAGTAGGAGATTGGTAATGTTCAACATATACAGCTAAGCCAGAACTAACACCTTTATTATTTTGTGTTTTAGAAGAATTAACGGGTTTCGTTGGTGTCTCTGATGTAATTTGATCGGATGTTGATTGATCTGTGGTGTTTCCATTTTGGAGCTTTTGAAATTGTTGCCAATATTCTTGCCAAGTCTCTTGGGAAGTGGCAGCTGTAAAAGTTGTTGGGGGAGGAATGGAACCAGAATCTGTATTTTCCATGGTCCAAGAAGTTGTTGACGTAAGTGCATTGTAATAATAAGTGCGGCCATCTTTATCTTGCAAAGGGATCCAAGGCCAAAATATTTGTTTCTGATGTTCTGTTTTATTTTCTGCCTTATTTTCTGGTTCATTTTTTACTTCAGATTTATCTTCTGATAACTTCAGGTTCTTTTTTTTTTTTTTTTTTTTTGTTTCTGGCGTATTGCAACTAACTGAATGTTTTTTTGAGGATATTTGAGGAGAATTATTTGGATTTACACTAGGATGTTTTGATACTTTGCTTGGTAAATCTTCATTCATAGGTTTTTGAGTACTATCTGGTCCAATATTAATAAATAAAGAATTTAATAAAAAAAAAAAATTAAAAAAGGAGAATCAGTTAAAAAAAGAAAGCAAATACCTTTTGAAACTAATATTCTTTATTATGAAAAAATTTACAGATAAATTATAAATTTTTTCCATATTTTCAGAGGGATAACTAAATAATATTAACTTTTTTTTTACTAGGAATATCTAATTTGATCAAACCATTCTGACTCCATGAGCTTTGATAGAGTTGCACGATATTGCGGATTTGGATTTAATGCCATCTAATATTTAGACAAATTAAAATACTCTTAAAAATACCTTTAATAGTTTTTTTAAACTTATCGGCCAATTTTTACACTCGCGGAATAGATTAAAATTTATTTCACTGTTTACTAATTGTTGAAATCTAATTTTTTTTTTTTTTTTTTTCTTTTGTACTTTTTATCTTGTTTTTCATCAGAACATTTCCATATTCCTCCTTCAGACCATAACCAGAACAAAAAAACTCCTGCCATGTATACATCAGCAGTATCAACTCGAAAATAATAAATGGATCTTTCTAGTGGTGTTTTTAAATCGCTTAAATCAGTTAGAGGATACTGTATACGTTTGTCCTGATATTAGAACGCTTTTTTTTTTTAAGTACTATATATATGAAATCATTTAATTAAATGGATATAAAAAAAAAATTACTTATTATAATAAGAATATATATATATATATATATATTTATTTATATTTATTTATATGTTATATATGAGATATCTTTATATATATGGTATAATTTATCAGCTAAGTAATATAAATGAAGATATTTCTATTATGTCTTTATAAGCTTATTTGAATTAAATATTTTATTATGCTATATGTAATAATAATTGTATTACTATAGTCCACATTTATTGGTTATGCATATTTTTAAACCTTGAGTAATTTACTGCATATACATTTAATAAAACCCACTTCTAGTTCCCAATAAATCTTCCAGCATTCTGGGGGCATATAAGCTCCTTTACCAACAGTAGGCTCGCAAGACTCAAATACGTAACTACGGTTTTGACTAGGGGCAAATTCTTTGGACTAAATAAATAATTATAAATTAATTAATAAATAATAATTTACCATAATATGGCGAGGGTGAGTTGTATATAGGGGAGTTGCTTTTGCAAAATCACATAAACGAAGCCCTTGTGGACCAAAGAGGATATTTTCAGGAGTGAAGTCTAAGTGAGCAAGACCAACGTTATGGAGACATTTGAGAAGTGAAAGACAATCATATTGTAATGCAGTTTTCTCCATTACAGTCAACTATAATAAAATAACTGAATAATAATTGACATACAGGTTGTTGTTCCCGTTCTCTTCGCTCAAAAAAATCGAGCAAATCCTCGCCATATAACTCAGATACAATAACAATATAAGATGGTTCTTTTAATCCTTCTCTACCATGCCGACTCTATAATCGAAATGTATAATTAACTTTGTAATAATATCAAGTAACAAATACTGACAATTGTACTTAAAAATGTGTATTTAATTAAATTAGACAACAAATTACATTTAACTTATGTATATGTGACGTATATGTATAAATATATATACCTCATACATACATATATAAATTATATATATAATCAAATTAGATAATAAATCAATATATAACAGACATTTACTACTACCATTGAGTTACAAGTATAGCTACAATGATTTATAGGTCTGAATTACATTTAACGTATATATATGTAAAGTATATATATATATATATATACGTATATGCGTTATATTTATATATACGTTATATATATATATATATATATACGTATATGCATTATATTTATATATACGTTATATATATATATATATATATATATATTTACTAAATTGAATAAGTATAATTTATTTTTATGTTATAATTATTTAGCGTATTTATTTTACACGTATAAATTATTAGTACTGTATACACTTATTATTACTTATACGCGTTTTTTTATTAATGCGTGGTGTACCGCTTGTTTTAAAGGAGCCAATGTTTTTTGTTGATTATTTAGATTATAATGAAACGTTTTGCGGGAGGTTTCATTCTTTGTAATTGTAGATGAATGAAGTTCTAGAATACCATAAAGGCGCGGAGTTAAATTGGGGGCATATTCTATTAAAGAATTTTTATTTAGGAGGATGTACGTTGTAAAAACGCTAAAGCTGCTGCTTCCATAACAAAGTTTTCTCCGTCTGTTACATAATTTCCAAGCCATTTATTTTGATTTTCCCACTATAACATATATATATACTCTCATAAATAGTACCTGTTTCTTCCACATGCTCATGGGTATAGCTTTAACAAACACTCGAGGTTGTTTCCCATTTTTAGTGGATATAGGAATAATGCCTTTAAACATTTTCTAAACGGCATCAATATACACATATATATACATGTATATATATACCTGTACTCGACAGCTGGATGAAGAAGCTCCTAAAGTTGGTATTTGATGAAGTTTCCATAACGACCAAGGCACCTCATATAACGAAAATAATTCCGCCGGCTGCATTTGTAACTTTATCAAAGACCTGGCTATAAGCCAAGAAAATTGAACTGTTTTAAATCCAGTAAATGTTGGAATATTAAACTCAGTTAATGATTTATCTTTATTTAATGTAAGTTTCTAATAAATAATAATCTTTAACACAATTACTTCTGGTGTGTAGTGCGACTCAAAGTGTGATGTTGATCTATTTGCTAAAGGTGTATTTTGAATATCAGACGTGTGAGTGTATTCCTGCAAATATAATACAATGAAGCTATATGTATATATATACATATATGCAAAAATATTTATTTTTGTAAATTTATTATTATAATAATATATTCAAATTATATAAATATACATATATATATATATACATATATATATATATACATATATATATATATATATATGTATATTGAGTTTGCCTATTATCGTAGATTTATAAGTTACTTGGTTAGTTCGGGTGTCAGGTGTTTTTAAATTAATAGAAATAGGCCCTGCGTCATTTCTAGCGGACTTTTTCGTATCATAATCAGAAGTAAGCTTCTTTAAGATATCTCGCGGAGTAAACATATCACAAAAAAAAAGTCTACGTTTTGTAGATACTTTTTCTTGAATTTCATCATGAATTGCCTTCTAATGAAAAGTCAACAATATTTGAAAATTTACTTGAGAAGAGTTTTTGTCTAAATCTTTTTTGGATTCTCTAAAAAAAAAACAAGTTTTTCGGAGCAAAATAGTTTTAAATTTCAGCGACAAGAAAAAGAAATATACTAGTCTCTAGCATAAAATAAATACAACGATTTATTGTTTTATCAGTTGAAATGTCGGGAGTCAAACATAAGTTGAATAACTGCTTAATAATATTACACTTTTATAAATGGTTTAGGTTTTGTATGAGCGCGTGAAAACCCTAAAATTTTCTCGAATATAGCTTTGGGAACTCTAGTTTTTTTTGAAATGCTGAGAAGAAAGTTTTTTTTGGAATTAATATTTATTCAAGCACTAGTAATTTACATAATGTTCAATAAATTAAAAAATTAAATATTATATAAAATTTACATTAATTGGTATTTGATTAACATAATATTAAAAGTGCATTTTTTATTATATTTCTATATATATAGTTGTACTGAGGTCTTGCATTTAATTATTTTTAGATGTGCATAAAATTAATTATATAATCTCACAAAAATGTAAAAGCTGGTCATTTATAATAATTTATTTTACATAATTGTGTATCACTGTATATGAGATGGTATTTAAGGGGTTATTACAAAGGCTTACACAGGACTTTGGGAATCTAGTTTGGGAGGATGTTTCCAAGGAGGCTTTTTTCGTTGATCAGAGTCGATTACATGGGGTTCGCCGTAATCGTGATATGCATTTTGAGAAATAGGGTTTTCAATCATCGCCTAGGTTTGAACGTTCTACAAAGGGAACTCCAAAATTATTCATGTGAAAAGTCTTTGTACTAAGAAGAAAAAAATTAGGTATCTTGAGAAGAATAAAAAAAACCTCAAATGATTTAATAATCATATCATAATATATATATATATATATATATATATATATTTATTTTAAAGAATTGTATATAACTATAAAGCATAATTTTTACTCGGTAAAGTAATAGAAAAAAATTGTTAGGTATATATAAGTATTATACCTTAAAAATAATGTTTAAACATATGTGCAAGTAAAGAAAATAAATACAAGGCATCATTCTAATATGGCGTTCTATATATTAATAACGTCCGTATATTTAAATTATTCATTTGGTATAGTGCAGTTTGCTTTAATGTATATTTAAAATGAACAACTAGCACTAAAAACTGTACACTTACTTAAAATATTGATATAAATATATAACGCTGTATTAGATAAAGTTTGAACATCGAAGTGTGAACTTCTTTATATCTTTTTACAACACCGGATGACTAGACATGCAGACTACTTCATTTATAATTTACAGTCCAAACTATATGTGTTATATTAATAATAAAACTTTTGGCAACCCTTGTGTTGTTGTACTCTATACTAGCATTTTTCATGTTACAATATTTCAGCTATATCATATATGTAATTTTATAGCTTTCAATGATTTTTGTGCATAATTTTGCATATATGTCAGTTCTGATATTCACTGTAGTCAGTATAAGTTTAAATTAATTAGTTTTTTTTTTTATTTATGAAATTCACTAATTTTCAAAAACCCAATTATGAAAGTATTTTGTAGTAATTCCAAATATATCATGTGTGGAATTAACAATTAATCAAAAATTTTCAATATACTTAAAATTTAAAACAAAAAAAAAATATCTAAACAATATCAACTAATTCACAATATACTCAGTTCTAAATATTCAAAATCATATAAAAATTTATATTTCGAAAAAAACAGAACTAATTAGAACCGTACCTGAAAATAACTAAAAATTATGCAAACGCAAAACTCAGAATCTGTTCAGCTAGTTAGCATGGAAGGTCACGTTTTTGTAGTTGATGTAAAGATAGCTTCACTTTCACAACTTTTAAAAACGATGATCGAAGGTATAAATGTAATTTAAATCCTGAAAGTCATACAGCTGCTGGAACCGAAGAAAAAATTCCTATACCAAACGTAAAAACGAACATATTGAGCAAAGTCATTGATTATTGTACTATCCATCATAACAATCCTGCTCCAGAAATTGAAAAACCTTTAAAAAGCTCCAATCTAGCTGAAGTATATATAAAGCTTAATTAAAGACATGCAGGTTATAAGTGAACAAGACTACAAATTTATTGATATAGAACAGGAAATGCTTTTTGAACTTATTCTGGTACTAAAAACATTTTCATTATATTTTTTTAGGCTGCCAATTTTCTAAATATTAAACCTTTATTAGATTTGACTTGCGCAAAAGTAGCTTCCATGATAAAGGTAAAAAAAGCTTTTTAATAACCAAATAACTTATTGAAAACATATATATATATATATATATATATATATATATATATGTTCAAGATAGTAAATATTTAGAGAAAATAATAAAAACTAAATAATGCAGTACGCGTATTATATTATATACTAATAAATTAATGTAGTATATATTTCACGAATTTATTTTATATACGCTTAAACATTATAAATGCAGAAATAATAAGTTGTCGTTCTGCTAATGTTTATATTTAGACAAATGCTTAGAAAAAATTACTGGTGAACATAATCATATACGCACAACTACAATTTCACTTAATTATTTATAATAACCATATTTAATGGTATATACAGGGCAAAAGGGTTGAAGAATTACGTCGAATGTTTAAAATAAAGAATGATTTTACACCAGAACAGGAAGCTCAAGTAATAATTTTTTTTTCTTTTCATTAATTTTTAGGTCAGAGAAGAAAATAAATGGTGTGAAGACATATAGTTTATGTATTAAATTTCTTAATATTTATTAGCTCCCATCAATAAATGAGAAGTTACTTTTATTGAGTATTCTTATTCTTCTTTCAATAAACGTCAAAACAATTTATTTTAGATATTTATATATATTAAAACTTAGGAGTATCGGGTGATTAAAACATAACAATTATAAAAAATTACAAAAAACCATAATAATCTTAAATGTTTAAATTTCCTATATATACATAGTTATATAGTTGCCTGCATTTGTCTTATTTAACAAAAAGAGCATCGAAGGGCTTACACAAAAAATCAATTGCAGTACCTATGTAATCCATATACTTATTACGAAAGGATAAAAAGTAAGGCTACTCAAATACTTACCTATGCAATTAATGAATTAAATAATTTAAAGCACGTATTTACGACGATTACTGTCAATATACATATACTTAAGTAAACGTGAATACTTCTGCATATATTAATAGATATAATTATACTTGAGTATATATGTAATTGAGTATATATATAAATGAATATTTTTATTCATATCATCGTTTAAACGATCGATTTGATACTTTAGCTGGAAAATTATCCGCGATTAATTTGTATAACAATTAAATAGGAAATATTTAAGTAAGAAATTATGATAGAAAAGAAAACTACCAAAGGTAATATAGAAAATACAGGAACTGCTAAGAATCTAATATTAGCGGAAACCGCGTATTTATAGATTAATGTAACGACGTATAGGGACTACGGCATGCATGTAATATATTTATATTATTAGGCACAATTAAAAAAAAAACTTGTATATACTTCGATAAATAATGGCCACAGGAATAACAGTACATCCCGATTGCACTAGGGCATGGGAAGAAATGAAAATTAAACACAAGTTTATCTTTGTGACTTTTAAAGTTGAAAATGACCGAGAAATTATCGTAGACAAGACAAGCGGAGCAAATAGCAACTATGAAGAATTTCAAAAAATTCTGCCTCCAAATGATTGTCGCTACGCTGTAGTTGAAGTACCTGGAACTACTAAGATTGTTTTTATTATGTGGACTCCAGATAGTGCACCCGTCAAGCAAAAAATGATTTACGCATCAACTCGCACAGGTACTCAAAATATTGATTATTAGAATCAAAATGAATACATGTTCTATTATATACTATCATTATATAAATTGCACTCAAAATTGATTAATATAGCAAACAAACAAAATCCAGATACATTTCGAGCATTCTTGCGCAAATACATTTATGCTTTATTATTAATAATACTATAATAATTATTATATATTAAATATATATAGTTGAAAGTATATAAATATATTTAAAGCGGTATAAGCATGTTATGCAAAAATATACATATATATATATACATAAATTTAATATGTAAAATTGTTAAATTTTCTTAGCTATAATCGATAAACTTTGTGGACACTCAAAAACACTACAAGCGAATGAAGCTTCAGAATTAAGTGCCGAAAAGTTAAGGAAACTTTTCAATGTATAATTTTCTTCTATGCAATCAAAATAACATTAACTTAAGGAAAAATTGTTAATATACCAATCCTATTTTTCTTTTTTTTTTATAAAAAAAAGATTGAAATAATCATTATTTGATGTAGATAAAAAGGCTGCTTATGTGTTGAAGCATCACCGAATAAACAATGCTGTATTAAACTTTATTTATAAGTTTACATTTTTTTTTGTAACAACAGGAATAACTCACATTTTTCCAGACAAATAAATATTTTATTTAATTAGTCCCATAAATATCGTATTTTTTGTAAAATGGTAATTAATAATATTCAATTGCATAGTTATATTTATAGGAAAGCCAACAAAAACTAGTTATTGTTGAAAAAATAGTTGGACGTACAGGATCTTGCGGCAATGTAACTCAAGTCCGAGTTAAGGTTAGTTAAATTTGAATAGATTGATGTAAAAGTTCGTATTAAATTGTCAAATAATTATTGGTCTTTTGTAATATTTAATTACGTGATATTATTTTATGTATTTTCTATAGTATTTTATGGAAAAAATTGTAAAAAGACTTTTTTTTATTTTTTTTAGTTTTGTGACACTCCCGATGCATCCGCTCGATCATTAGTCCGTAACGTAAAAGGCCCAGTTAGAGAACGTGATATGTTATGGTTAATGGAAACTGAACGTGAAGCTCGTCGTTTACATTAAGTTTTTAAAGCTTCAATAATGTAAACATCTCCATCTGACGTTAAACCCAGTAATTTTTTTCCTTTGTGTATACGCACCAACTTAATAATTTCTCCGTTTACATGTTTCAGTTGGTTTTTTACATTAAGAAACTGAAAAAATTTATAAGGTTTAGTATGCTTAAATAACCACTTTATTAACAAGCCTTTATTTAGATATTAACATTAATGTTAATATCTTTAAGTAAATAAGCGTGTCTTTTAGTATAAACACATAATTTTACACTGTTATCTATTTACATGTAAACTACCTGATTGAGATCTTGATTATTAGCTTTAACTACTTGGTAATTTAGGACGTATAGTGTTTTATTTTTCTCAGATACAACCATATCTGCATTTAAATCATCGTTTAAACAAATTGATTTACATAAATTTGTTTGATCTGTTAAGAATTGTGTAGCCAATATATTTGATGCTGGATGCTGTCCCAAACTAGCTATAGATAATCGTTTAGGCTGGTTTTGATTGAACCTATAATTAAAGAGTCAAAATATATTATTAGTCTACATTTATATGATTATATAGTTATATATTAATTACTACCAACATCCACTTATATCTATATTATTAATATTTATAACAAAAAAAATATAAACTTATACTATAAAGATAATTCAATAAAGTAATAAATAACATATTATTATACATCAATTTATATATTTAGCATATAACGTGTATCATGAAATTGATTACATATACATTTAAATATATACATAGGTATATTTTACATATTTTGTGGAAAGATATATACGTATAGCATAATGACGGATGTTCAATTACGCATAAATAATCTGTAGTTAATAATCTTTGTTCATGATTAAGCGTATATATTATCAGATTGATACATTATTACATAAATAATCAAACGTACATATACACATTCAATTTTTCTAAGTACCAATGCTAATATTAAATTACTGACACAGAGAAATTTAAGCCATTCATGGTAGTCCCGTATAAGATATAGTTTTTGATAGTGGCCAAACTTGTTATCACACATGGAGACTCTTTAAATGCAACTGGCTGTAAATGAGATCCTGTGAAAATCTACGCAGACACAAATTATTAATTTAAAATTGATGTATGCAATTATTTAATTATCTTAATCGTAAAAAAAAAAATCATCAAAATTAAATAAATTAATTCAATACTTACGCTTATAAATAATGTATCGCCTGCTGTATAACATATATGATTTTTGGATAGCTGAGCTATATGAGAAACCGGTTCTTTTATATTTTCTAATAAAGTGTGTTCTGTTTTATCGTCGTAAAGTAAAACATTTATTTTTCCTGAATTTGGTTTGTCTGTGCTCCCTCCTCCAATAAAGATATATAATTTTCCTAAAATATATAAAATCAATTTAATTTTACTATTCAATATAAGAGGCTTTATAATAGTAGGCTTAATATCGGTTTCAAGAAAAATCTCACTAAACAAATCATATTTGAATACATGTATTATACTTGGATGTATCGAAATCGTCAAGTTTTAGAAAATTAATTCGATATAAATTATCTTTGAGTCCTAGAATCACAAAGGATTTCACTTCTTTAATGTACAGAGAATCAATACAATTTACTGGCAATTCATACTGTTTAAATATTATAAACCAATAGATTACTTTATAAAAAAGCTGTGAAGAAGATATTTGAAGTTTCATTCGATCTGTGAGTAGAGATTTCAAGCCAAATTGTGCTTTATAAAACTTGCCATCCTGTATATAATACCACTTAAGGAATCTGAAAGAATGAGTATAAACAAACAAATGATTAGAGCAGAAATATTAAGTACGAAATACAATTGTATCCTTATAACAAGGTTAATGCAACAGATTCATATTAAAGTACCATACAGAACAATGTTAGCTATATAATACTCACTCGGATAATATTATTGGAAAGCGCAACGAAGTTTTGTGGAAATAAATATTAGAGACAGAACTATCAAATATAAAGCTTATTGTATTCAAGTCAGCAGGTTTAATAGTACAACTGTAGATAGTATCTGTGAATTTGTTAATATATAGTCCAAGAACATCCGTAGTAATATTCAAATATTCGGAGAATATGAGAATATATTGGGAACCTGTGTACTTGAAGATATTAAAAACGCCATTGTCATAATAAATAAATACAAATATATTATGCTGATTCAACTCCAGCATATTAACGGCATTAACTAAAGCGTTCTCCATTTTGAAACACGTATTTGACTGTAAATATATTTTCTGTGTAAGTAAATTGAATATGTAGAAATTTCCAGTACAGTCAATGACGCATAACAGTTCATGGTTAATATTCGAAGCATTTTTGTATACTACTCTTGAAATTTTTTCTATTCTTTGATTAACTAAAAGCGGAGGTATATAATAAGAAATATTTAGTTCAACTATTTTGTACGAATTATAATCGTTAGCGCTTAAACTAAACATTTCCAACTTATTCGATTCATAAAGTACTATGATTATAGAGTTGTGAAATATATGAGCTTGTTTAGGAATATGCGAACCAATCAAGCTTTCCAAAGAATTATCCTATTACAAATAGAAGTAAATAAAACACAAATTATACTGATATATGTATATGTGTATATATGTATATATGTATATATGTATATATGTATATATGTATATATGTATATATGTATATATGTATATATGTATATATGTATATATGTATATATGTATATATGTATATATGTATATATGTATAT
>JAQIFP010000035.1:0-56808 GCA_030141585.1 Ophryocystis elektroscirrha
TATATATTATATATATTATATATATTATATAAATTATATATATTATATATATTATATATATTATATATACATTATGTATATTATATATATTATATCCATTATATTATAATATATATATGTATATTATGTATATTATGTATATTATGTATATTATAAATATATATTATGTATATCTATATATATATATATATTATGTATATATAATATATATAATATATATAATATATATATTATATCAATTATATTATTTATATATATATGTTATGTATATTATATATATCGTATATATATTATATATATCATGTATATTATATATATTATATATGTATTATTAATGAATATAATTTATCAATAAATATATATAATTGATAAACTTAGAATAATATTTATAATAACAATGTTTTAACGTACATTTTTTTATTATATAGTTATAATGGATAAATTAATTAAATTAAATTAAGTAATTATTTAATTATATAATTTATAAAATATAAAGTATTTTTATTGCAATAAAGTTGAATTTCTTGCCAGGATCTGAGAAAACATCTGATGCTAGTTTATTCAATATGGTTGAATTACAGTCTATTTACCCATCTTTACTGGATATGGCTGAAAGCATTTTCCAAGAATCAAGAAGACTTATGACAAACACTAATAAATGTATAACTTTCAATGCTCACATAGCGTGTCTTTATTCATTTTACTGCTTTACAGTAACTCGCAAAACGTATTTGCCAAAAATACATCAAGTATAATTATATTAGTTCATTTTAATCTAGATATGGCCCACTTTAGTTTACTCATTCAAAACAAATCAAGGAGATACAACAAATCTTGTTGCTACTATTACATTAAAATTGATAATCAATATCTCTCCGAGATTTATAATGCCTAGGTATTCAATAGATAATTTAATACTACAATTCTATCAACTAAATTGCTCTATAAATTTTCTCTCTGCTTGTTACCTTTAATATTTAAAAAACTGTGAAATTTCACTTTACATTTGATGATTCAAATGAAATCTTATGATTAAGACCTTTTTATATATTTAAGACCCTTTTGTCTCTATAAGAATTATGTATCGATTTAAGACCTTTTTAAATAATTAAAAAACTTTTATTTATCTTAACGCCTCTTACCTACTTAAGACCCTTATATCTATTTTAAGCCCCGTATATCTATATTAAGCCCTTATATCTATTTAAGACCCTTAATTCTATTTAAGACCCTTAATTCTATTTAAGACCCTTAATTCTATTTAAGACCCTTTTAATTATTTAAGACCTATTTATCTATTTAAGACCTATTTATCTATTTAAGACCTATTTATCTATTTAAGACCTATTTATCTATTTAAGACCCTTGTAATTATTTAAGACCTATTTATCTATTTAAGACCTATTTATCTATTTAAGACCCTTGTAATTATTTAAGACCTATTTATCTATTTAAGACCTATTTATCTATTATAATAATCTAAGTATCTCTTAATCCTACAATTTACAACAATGTATAGTTCATTATTATAAATTTTAGATTTGAAATCCATTTGCTGCCATTTTTCCTATCTACTTTGAAAAATCCGTGCAATAATGATTCTGAAACAAAGACGCCTTTTTTGTTCCGAAATCAGCTTTATTTATTAAGTTTATTGATAACTGTACTTAAAAACTTAAAATTAGAAGAAGTTGAAATAAGTGAAAAATCTCTAGCACAAGTTTTTGGAACGACTATTTTTTTTTTTCATAGTCAAGTACACTCCAGCTTACAAGTAAATGCATTCAAACTTTTTCACCAATTAATAATATACAACTCATATTTCACCAAGTCAAAATTAGCAGCGTTATTGTTCATATTTATAAAATTTGACAAGTAAGTTATACATTAAATATATAAAAAAATTTGGTATATTTAATAAATAGAGTAAAATAATTAGTATATGTGTCTATATATATTATTTATTTTGATATTTTTTTTTTTTTTTTTTATACCTTTGTATATTCAATAGCAGAATCAATTAATCAAACTTTAGATAAATATTTTTTTTTTTTTTTAGAAAAAATGAGACATTCGAAAAGTTTATAAAAGATCAAAGCAATATTTCAAGTTTATCTGAAGCAATAAAGATTCTAGAAAATACCGGAATCACTACTAACAAATTTATAAAGCCCGTGAATAATAAACCCACCAATGAGCTTATTTTAGAACTTGAAACAAGGTCGCATACACTTATCGAGCAATATCATCATAACTTCATAAGAATAATTGATGAATATTTTTAGCTAAAAATAAAAAAAATCGATTTCTTGAAAGAAAAAAAAAAAAAGTATTTTTTTATTTAGATATCATAGGTCATAACTAAATGCAATATATTTATAACTAACATGTAACATCTAAAAACCTTATAATTTTTATTACTATAGCTTTATTTAGCACTGTATAGTCAAATATGTATGTTAAAATATTAAAAAAGAGATTAATCTATAGCTTAGATAACTTCAAAGCTGTGACTGTTGTGCAATATGTGTATATTCTAAGATTTTAATAAAATTCTAACAAATAACGGTGCAAGTACTGTTTTCGAGTGACCTAATGTGCATATGTATATCGAGTGACGCGTCTAATGCACCTGAAATCTCTCGTAGCTATTAGCAAACAAGTTAAAATAAAAACCCTCACAGTTGTGTTTGAGTAACTTTTTTTTTATAGTGGATTTAAGTTTTACTGAACTTATATCAAGAGTTTGAACAGAATTGAAATTTTCAGTTTCTTCTAAAAGATTTAGTTTTTTTTTTTTTTTGTATAGAAAAAAAAATGCAGTAGCAAAACTCAAGAATCAAGTTTAAGTGTTTTAGTCAGCTTTAATAAGTTTTAAGAAATTAATCGTTTAAAAAAAAATGCAATCTTTTTACCGTAAACACGAAGAAAACGGATATTATGAAAGTTTAACTCCTCAGGCATCTGATGACTCGGAAACTTATAGTTTCGAGTCTCCCACAAAAACCTTACCTTCCTATATACATAAACAATTATATAATCAGACTAAAAAGACCGTTAAATATTTAGATTCAGATGAAAGTTTTAATAATATATTTGAGTTATTGGCTCCTAAAAATTCACGCGGTACTGATGAAAAAAAAAGAAGCAATAGAGCCTTTATACATGAAGCCATTAACAGACACACTAATCTTCGCTATATAGTCAAAATTATAGATAAAAGCAAACTACCAGAATCTGCTGGAGGCGAAAGGTATTATTTTTTTTTCTTATATAATTTATTTTAATTAGTATTTGGAAAATTCTTTGTAGCCGCCTTTTAAATATTTCGAGTCAACATAATAATGTCATGACAGTTTATGACATTTATGAGTCCAACAATTACTTTTATTTAGTATGTGAACATTTAAAAGGAGGAGAATTATTCGAGTATTTAATTGAAGAACGCGCAATACCAGAAGAATTATGTAAATACATAATTAAGCAGATTTTAGAGTCCTTGCACTTTTTACACAGTAATCGTTTATTGCATAGGTAAAAATAATACATGCAATATATATGTACAAGCTTATAAATAATAGAATGTATACGATATTTTAATAAAAAAGAATAACTTTTGTATATTTTTGTATAAATTTAGTTAATTCATTATTGCTAGTATTTCACAAAACACATTAGCTATATGTGAACTATATATAAATATATATACATATATAAATATATATATGTATATGCATATATATATATATATAAAACAATACAGATATATATGCATTTACTACATACATATATATATATATTGTTAAAATACTTAATATAATTATAATTTTATATTAATTAATTATATATTAATTAATTAGTATATGTGCTAAAATACGATGTCCTTACACTAATAATTACGTTGCAGAGATTTAAAGCCAGAAAATTTAATGTTCCGTCGAGCAAGACCCAATATAGATGACTCTGATTTATCTTCAGCAGATAGTTATTCAGCCGTGAAACCCCGTCAAATGAATTCTTTAGAATGCTCTCAAAAAATGTCTCTACAAGAATTGTCCCGTGCTTATGAATTAGCAGTTATTGACTTTGATACTTGTCGGCTTACAGACATCTGGTAAAATAGTATCCAGTATTGACATTTTTGCAGTGTGCAAGATTATCAAGAAGTAAAAAATGGAAGAAGAAGACTTGTCGGAACATATGGGTATTTGGCACCTGAAGTATTAAGAGGACATGAGTACACATTTGCTTCGGATTTATGGTCTGTTGGTGTAATACTCTACATCCTCATAACGGTACTTATATTCAAAATACTATATAACCAATTTATTATATAATTTATAATAAATTTATAATTACAATTAAATTTAATAATAAACCTTTATGTACATACGAAAGTGCAACATACAGTGACCTTGAACTATAAATTACATATATTGTATATAATCAACCATAAAATAAATAAACGCTATACATAATTTTTTTTTTCTATATATATATTTAAAATATATATTTTGTAATATATAAATAGAAAATATAAATTATTCTACTTACAATAATATTTATATATATATATATATATATATTTTTTTTTTACTTATATTTTGTGATATATAAATAGAAAATATAAATTATTCTACTTACAATAATATTTATATATATATATATATATATATATATATATATATATTTTTTTTTTACTTATATTTTGTGATATATAAATAGAAAATATAAATTATTCTACTTACAGTAATATTTATATATATATATATATATATATTTTTACTTATATTTTGTAATATATAGATTATTATACTTACAATAATTTAGTAACTTTTTTTATAAAGTGCTACTAATTCTATTTTTTTTTTTTTGACACTTCTATATTTTCATGTATAATTGAATAGGGAGTGCCTCCTGTTCCTATGAATCTGATGACGAGTGCCCGCTCTAGTTTAGAAGTTCTTATGCAGTTGAAAAAACGCGGTTTTAACTTCGATTTGGCCCCATTTTCAAGCTTTCCTAAAGCTCAACATTTATGCAGGAAATTGCTTGAATTTGATGTTACTAAGCGTTTAAAAACTGCTCAGCAAGCTTTAGAACATCCATGGTTATATTTAATATCAACCTACACAATTCCACTATACAAATATCCTTTAATGGAACATCCTATACAACCTTATTCTGTGAATAGACAAAAAACTAATCAAAAAAATAACAAAGTAATAAAAATTATAATTTTCTTAATTTTTCAGATTTATTCTGCAATTAATGTTCCATGCTCGAAATTAAATTATTCACTCAATTATTATATGGGTGAATATTGAGATACCTGTTTTAATTAATCAATTACTATTACCTTTTTTTTATGTAACGATTTAATTTTTTCATGTCAAATATTTAAAAAAATTTTGTTTTAAATTATTATACATTTTCTTTGTATAAAAAAAAGGAAATTTCTTTTTTTGGAATAATACATATTCGAAACTACATAGTACTATTATTGTCAATTCAAAAAATATTATATATACATGTATAAATTAATTGCATAAAGTAGCTGCCAGAATCGCTGCTCCTTTTCCTGAACCATCATCAGCTGGTATTATATGTATTAGCTTAGAAAGTTCAGGTCCCAATACAGCATCTAAAGATTCCCGTACAACTGCTTGAAAATGAGGATTTCGCTTATATAAAGATCCGTCAACTCCAACAGATAAACCTCCAAATGCTGGCTGGAGTCGGCCACTTTTTTTAGCACAACCGGCAATGAGGACGGACACTAAAGTAGCTGCTCTGTCCATAACAGCTGTAGCTACACGATGAATAACTTGTAGTAAGTCAAGCGGAAGTTCCATATGCCATATATCTAAGATAATTCTTCGAGTAAGCTGCAGATTGGCTGATTTATCGTTCATAATACGTGAAATTTGTTCAGATATTAGCGAAAATGATTGCCTAAAATTCATTCATGAACTTATATTTGAAAATATATAAATTTTTTTTTGTGCACTTTGAGCGTCATATACGCCAAACTTAAGCTCATATAAAATACCTTCTTTTGTACATATTGTGTACAAAAAAATGTATTTAAAGAATATGTATATAATTAATTACACAATTAATTATCACTTATTGATATCTTCATATACTTTTATGTGTACCATGCAAATGGGGGTAGCCTTTCCGCGAGAATTCTAACTAAAGCTAGACGACATATTTCACCTAAATAAGCGCCCGAACACATTTTTTCAATTTGTTGAAACCCTCTGTTGTCTACAGATTTGAAATCCAGCTATAAAAAATTAAAATGTTAATTATCAAGCTTACTGTTATTCTAAGTCATAAAATAAAAGTGCCTATATATTATTATATACTAAATATTAATATTCTATAAACAACAAATATCATATATATTTATATTAGCTATCAACCAAATATATATGCAACAAAGACTAAGTATATATATATATATATATATATATACTTAAACAAAATAAAAAATAATAATAATAATAATAATATTTTATATTAATAATAAATAATAAATTATTGATAATAAATAACAATAATAATAATTAGATAATTTTACTGTAATAGATTACTTCACAGTCTATATTCATTCTAGGCAAATTGCGGTTAAAATTTCCACATTCAACGTTGATAACTTTGCCTTGGTATCCATACATGAGTGCAGATTCTTCATAATAACAGCAATTCATACCAGTCCCTAAAATTAGTCCTATGATACACGGTGGGTGTTTGGAGTGATCCATGGTGTAGGCACATGATAATAAAGTTCCAACTGTATCATTTAAAACTGAATTGCAACGAGCAGGAACTTTATTTCTCAAAAAAGCAACGTTCATTAGCTCGACAACGTCTAAATTTTCGACAGGATCATCTGTTTGTCTTCCGGTTTCAAAACCTTTAGTCCAATTCATTAAAATGGCTTGTTTTATTGATCGAGCATTACAAGGGAAGCTGAATGTAAATCCAGAATAGAAAGTTTTATCTTTACTTTGACTTATATCTCCTTGTTCTGTTAGGAATTCAAGAACATTTTGTGCAAAAAAATCAAACATTTCTGTAGCAGTGGCTTTTGGGTCTAATAAACCTTTATTATGTTTAGAACACTCTTTGGGCGTCAAAAGACTTTCACTATGCATGTTAGATTCTATTTTTCCGTTTCCTAGCAAATTTGCACGTACTACCCTAAAATTTGTGCCACCAAAGTCCAAAGCATAATAAGCCTAATTAAAAACATTTATCAAACTTTGTATATAATTTAGCCATGAATTAATTCATTTCTGAATACGTTTAATCAATATATATATAATATAATAAAATATACTCTAATATAAAAAAAAAAATATAATGGAATGTATTTCAAAGGTAACTTATAAATTCGACTTTAGTACAACTATAAATGACAACCATGATAATTGAAATTATTATAATATGATGCATGGAAATTATTTGATGCATAATATATCAATTGATTGATTATTTATGATCAATCGATATTTTTTTTTTTTTTTTTTTTTTTTTTTTGAGTTAGTTTAATAAAATTACCCCTTTTTCATTTCCTGTTGGTAAATTCAGAATGCAAGAGTCTATCATTTTAAATGAGCATCTTTTTGAATCCCATCCATATGGATTTTCTAAGTGGGCTACTAAACCCACTTGTAACTCATCTACAAAAGAATCGACCATTTTGCGTAGATGTTCTACGGGAACCTTCAACTTACTAAGGTACCTCTAAAAAAAACCTTTATGTTAAAATATTTGTATGTTTATTTTGTGCATACCTCAAGTCGAGCTTCCATTGGTTCAATCAAAGAGAAGGACCTTAATTTAATTTTTTGCAGTTGTTCCCGAATTACATCAATATCTTCGTGTAAATGACGATCAAAAGGTTCATCCTTATTGATACATAATCCAAACTCACAGTCGGTGTTTTTATACTCTACAGAAGTTGCCATCCTGGTATACCTGGATTTTCCTAAAGAATAGTTCTGGTACTGACGATGCAGTTGTTCTCTACTTTCTGTAGAGTATAGTAATAAAAATTTAAGCGTTATAAATCATTTAAAAAATGGTGATTGGTTATCCTGTAAAATAAACTATTTAAGCTTTTTTTTGTTTTTTAGCTGTACAGTCATTTGTATTATTTTCGTTAAAAAATTATTTACTAAATAAAAAAAATATATATTCTACGAATTAGCTAAAGTATGCTTTATAAAAATATATATAAAATCAATATATGAAGGGTCTCGATGATATACAACTTTAAGTAGGAGTAAATTGCGAGTAGCTATAGCGATAGCAGCAGGTATCACTGGTATATTTAAATATAAAAATAAGCAGCAAATATAATTTAATTTACGAGTTAAATGCACTACACTAATGGAGTCGATTAACTTTAAATCTAAGCAATCATCTTTCATTGAATTTAGTAAAATTTTATGCCATACCATATATATAGGTGAGTTTTTTTCTGAATTGATTACGGTTGTTTTATTCGGAAAAAACTTTTTATAGTGAAATGAACTAGCTTGATTTCCAGTAACGGACTTTAAATTAATGTCATCTCTGGACTTGTATTTTGTGAGCATTGTTTTATTAAGATTCAGTTGTGGTGAGGAAGACCTATAATTTTTTTTTAGATTATTTAATAAATCTAAAATTTTAATGCATTCCAAATCATAAAATTCAATATAATTTGTTGCAAATTGTGCTGAAAACGATGCGATTATCTGACTGAACAATAAATAATCATTTTTTTTCGAATTTAATTTGGATCTTAAATTTTCTGAATGCGGGAGTAGCCATTTGTCTAACTCTAATTGTAAAAAATCTCGCAAATATATTAATTTGATCCAGTTAAACTCCATCACTATTTCTACCAAATGATTAGAAAATTGATCAACTAATATTTTATATAATTTTTTTTTTTCTTGATTAATATTTCCAGCATCCATTGAATAAACAACATCTAATTGAGGTTTTTGTATTAATTGTAAATTATCTTTTATGGGTATTTTATTTGTTACAGTATATATTGATAAATAAAAGTTTAAGAGATTTTTTAACAATTCATAGTTTCCGTATTCCATGCATTTATTTATTAATTTTAATACGTAATTTTGCCTAACAACAACATCCCCAAATATATTTTGTAATACTAATAGGAAGTGCGAAGCTATGTTTAAATAGTTATAATTAACACAATCATAAAATATATCTTCAGCAGATATTGGCGATAAGGCTAAAATTAATAATGGGCTAGATAAAGGCTCAAATTTCCGCATTGCAACAATCAAAGATTCATTTAAGCATTCTACGCAGTTTTCTTGTATCAAAAAAAGCACTTCTGTTAATTGCATACAACACTGTAATTTTGTAGTTAAAGTGTAAATAAAACTGTATATAGAAACATTATTTGCGCTTAGATTTGACATTTGATTTTTATAATTTTGATTTATGTAGACCATTATTGCCTTATTTTTTCTCATTATTTTTTTTTTATAATCAATATCATCTAATTCTTTTTGCCAGATTTTTCTTAGAACGTTAACTTTTCTAATATGGGGTTTTGATTCTTCATTAACAGATGTAGAATGTTTCAGAATTTCTTCATTCGAATTATCCTCTATTTCATTTTTTAAAGTATCATTCGATTTCAAGCATTCTAATTCCAAAATTTTTTTTTTTCTTTTTTCTTCAGGTAGTATTTTTGTGGCAATAATTCCCTGTTTATTTTTTTTTCCTAAATCTCCTTCGCGTGCTTGAAACTCATTATACCTAGGAATCAACGTCTCCTCTCTTCTAACTGTTAATAAATTTGGTTTTTTCAAGGATGCTATTTCGGGAGTTGGTTTTTTTAAAAAAGTTTCTTTTCGAATATCTTTTTTTTCGTCTCTCCCAACAGTTAATTTTTTATATTTTCTTGGAGTAACTTTATCGGGTTTTTTCAAAGTCGATTTTTCAGTAATTACTTTTTCGTCAATCTTTGGAACTAAGCTATTTTCTCTTTTCACTGAGCTTGAAAATAGAACATTCTTTTTCTTGAGTTTTGGGACTTTTTTTTCAACAAAACACTTTTCTTGCAAATTTTCGGGATGACCTGGTTTTTCAAGAATCAATTTACTTTTAATGGGAAGTTTTCCCAATTTCTTTAAACTTCCTTTCACTGTAAAATTTGATTTTTTGAAACTGTTTCCTTCATTTCGAATTTCGTCTTTTGATTTACTTTTATTCAATTTTCTTTTACTAATGCTTTTTTTTATTTTATAAACTTTTCCAATAACCTCTTTAATATCTCTTTTTCCTTTCATATAATTAGCATTATCTTCAATATTTTGCATTTCTTTGGATATTTTTTTTCCTTTATCTTCTTTTGCTTCTTTTTTCCCTTTTTCTTTCATTAATTTTTCTTTCTTCTCTTTTTCTTTCATTAATTTTTCTCCTTTCTCTTTTTCTTTTTTTTTTACGATTTCTACTTTTTCTTTATTTTCTCTTTCTTGTTTTTCTTTTTCTTTTTTCTCTGTTTCTTCTTTTTTTTCATTCTCTTTTTCTTCTTTTTTTTCTTTCTCTTTTTCTTCTTTGTCTTTTTCTTCTTTGTCTTTTTCTTCTTTGTCTTTTTCTTCTTTGTCTTTTTCTTCTTTGTCTTTTTCTTCTTTGTCTTTTTCTTCTTTCTTTTTTTCTTCTTTCTCTTTTTCTTCTTTCTTTTTTTCTTCTTTCTCTTTTTCTTCTTTCTTTTTTTCTTCTTTCTCTTTTTCTTCTTTCTTTTTTTCTTCTTTCTCTTTTTCTTCTTTCTTTTTTTCTTCTTTTTCCTTTTCTTCTTTGTCTTTTTCTTCTTTGTCTTTTTCTTCTTTATTTTTTTCTTCTTTCTCAATTTCTTCTTTCTCATTTTCTTCTTTTTCTTTTTCTTTTTTTTCTTTTTCTATCTCTTCATTGTGCTTTTCTTCATTATCTTTTAAAGCTAAAGAAATTTCACTCTTCAAATCCAGATTAAATTTACTATTATTTTTTGACTTCTTGTAAATTTGATTGAATAAAGGTATTAAGTAGTTAATTTTTTTGTTATTTTCAGCGTAAAATGTTTCGGGCATTTCTAATTTGTGGATATGAGGATGCGTTTTGAGCAGTTTGAGAAATTCAGGATATGCGTTGGTTAATAATTTGTACAGTAATTTATCAAAAATTGCATATCTGTACGGAGAACTTTCAAATTCCGTTATTAAACAAGTAAGCAAATATTTGCTGTATAAGAAATTAATTAATATATTATGTCCTATCACATACACATGATAACGGATATGATAATAGTTGCCTAAGTGAGACATGTCTGTTTTAAATATTGAGATCGGATCAATAAAAACTCCTGAAAGTATTCCAAACTAAAAAAAAAAAAATAAAAAATAAAAAGTTTCTCACAGGCAAATTTATATCTAATAATATGAACTGTTTCTTTTTATGATTTTCTGTTAAATCCAATACTTCAACAGTTGAAAAAAAAAATTTGTTGTTTTGATCACATATTAGTACCAAAACGACAGTGTTTTTAGAAGTTTCACACCATATATAATAACCAAGCTTATAATTAGCGTCCTATATACTGTTCGTAAAAGTTTAAGAAAATTACTTTTGACCAGTAGAAAGAGCGAAACTGGTATTGGCTTCCTATCCAAACATTTTTCACATTGCTTAGAAAACGCTTTTCTTTGTAGCAATAATTCTCTAAACCTTGGTGTTGCTCTATAAAATCATACATAAATATTTGTTTCATTACCAGAAAAGTTTAACTGTTTTTTATAAATAGGTTCCAACCGCTGAGATCCCATCAATCTATTTTCAACGTTTTCCGATACTGCATAGTATTTATAATTAAATATATACATGTATACAACTATTATTATAAATAATGACACTAGTATGCATTTTTTTTCTATTGTTAATATACTTTATTATCATTCACTACTTTGCTATATAATTCATAATTTATATTATTACAATAATAATAATATATATACATATATATATATAATTGTAGTATTGAAAATTAGTTTTGAAAACATTATATTCAAATAGTTCTAGCAAATAGTTATCAAATATTATTTATTGGTTATAAACAATACTTTGATGTACATCAAAGTGTTAATCTAGCAAACAATTTACATGATTTTCTCCTTTTGTAAATATTATGGTAATAGATCCTTAAAGCAGAAAGGCTTTGCGTTACATGGTGTACAATTATATTATGGGGACTTCCAAAAAAATGTAGGGACAAAGGATGCTCAATCCAATTACAGCTACTTAGATCAACTTTCCATAAAGGCTGAATGGTCCAAATAAAACTATTAACTCTGGTATTAATGCGTTCTCCAACTTTAAAAGTAACTTTGTGGGGCGGACACAAGCGGTAGCCACATAGAGTAAAACTACAATCGTAAATAGCTAAGATAGGAGTATCGGAAAAAGAATCTGGTGCGTATTTGGAGGTTGTATGTGGAAGTTCTCTGGAATCTACAGCATTTCCGCATGGACGACAAGGGTCGTGTAAATTGAGTTTATTTATCAGATGATTAGTCATATTTGGTTTTTTTAAACTAGGGGGAGTATATGTAAATCTATCACTTGTATTATAGACAAACAAATGAATTGGTTTGTGAATAAGATTTATAGAATCTGCTGAAAGATTTTCACTGTCAAATGAACGGCTTGTGTCTATAAAATAAAGTGTGTGGTTTATTTGGTTTGTTTCTGTTTTCAATTCTTTGATTACGTCCTACATTTATAAACATCTTTAATTTAGAGAGTAAATATAAAATTATTTATACATTGTTTACATAAAAATTATTTTTAATAAAATAAACATTTGAGTAATTTTGCATATCTATTAATGTGACTATATTGATACAAATCATATATATATATATATATATATATAAGTTAAGTTATTTAAAATACCTTGAAAGGTTGAGATAGATATTTATGATACTCTTTATTTTCATCAGCATCATCATAAGATTTATCCAATAATTGTAATGTGACACAAAGCATAGTATTTGTGTACCATGTTACTGGCAAACATCCAACGCAAAACTTGTCTTGAGCTTTAAAATATTGCCATTCTTCTGTCCTCAAACTATAAAGTGCAATTCCGGATTGAGAAGTTACCAAAATATTTTCGTATCTTGCATTAGCCGTTGCTATTCTAATAGGCCAGTCAAGGCTTTTAGTAAACATATTTTGAGGAAAAGAGACTTTAATGAAATCATACGACTTACAGTTCCAAGAATTGGGACTCAACAGTAATAAATCTTCTGCGCCAATGAATACTCTACAATAATTTAGAACAAAAATGTCTGATTTTTAAATTTGAAAAGTAAATAAGTACGGATTTTTACAATACAAGTTCTTATTTACAAACTATATGTTACTCTGTGATGCTTATCAATAAAAAAATTATTATAAATAGACATAGAACTAGGAGTTTCTGTAATAATTATTCAAAATTACTTCTTTTAAAATCAATGTAGTGCCACAATCAAATAAGTCTATTTTAGAGTATTTATTTATTTAAAAGTGCGCAAAATTGAATCGTTCTATATTTTTGTGTATCTGTTTTTATCTACAAGTATATGCTTAAACTTCTTGAATTCAAATTATAAATGATAACTACAATAATAATTTACTTTGTCGAATAATGGCCAAAAGGAGCTCCAAAAGTAGCTGTTGTACCACCACGAACAACTGAATCTCTATAATATGGAATAGTTATCAGGTTTTTATTGCTAGAGAGTATTGCTAACTGCAAATCCATACAAATCCATTCTAAACTGCATATGTCTTTAGAATTAGCACCCTCTTTTTTACTTTGCAAAATAGATTTACCTAAAAATGATATATAAATTTACTCACATTATATTTTCACATAAAATATACAAACGTAACTAAAATTAGTATAATTTTGGCATTTAGCAAATATTTTATAGTTTTTGATAACTCTAGTTTCGAGTTTGTTAAACAAAAATAATTTTGAAAAATTTGTTTAAAAATAACATGAATACTTTTACCGGCATAATCATAAACTTCAAAATCTTTATTGTAACGAACTGCAACCACTTCGCCATCTAAAGACCAATGAAGGGATAGAGGGACATTATTTAAGTTAATATTGATGTAGGGGGATTTAATTTGGTCAACTTGCAGTAATTCCAAAGTATCTTGGTTACTCAATAAAGCAATCATTCTTCGAGAACGGTTAAATGCAAGCTGTGTAACAAAAGAATTACTGAGTCGCAAACCTATCGATTTAGTATAAAGCCAACTTGTCTCATAAAACATGTCTTTGAAAGGACTAGACCATGCCAATACTACTGCTAAACCTGATCTAAATACTACTCCTAGTAATCCCAGTGATTCATTCAACTCAATTAACTTGACTCCTGTATCTCTAAGTAGCAGAGGTTCCCATTTTTCGTGCGAAGAATCGTATTTAATAAAAGGTTCTGATTCTATATCTTTATTTCTATTGTAAGAGTACACGTCATTAAGCATTAGCTTTCCTTCATCTGAAGCGTTCTGGAGTTGTAAGTGAGATTGCACAAAAGTAGCGTTGGTATTGGATACAGAGATTTTGTTAGTGCGATCAATTAGAGCAAAGTAATCAAAATCCACTATTCCATCCAATTCAGAGAAATCAGAAATGTGTGTAGATAAGACATAATTCATATTAGCACATCCAAAGAGAATATGATTACAACTTACAGCCAATGATGAAATAGGAAAAGGGAATGTTAAAACAGAATCAAATCTAATGGAAACTTTATTAAATGCTTTTTCTTCCATAAATAACATATCACTTGTCAATTCTTCATCAAAAAAAAATGATGCTTTAGTTTTTGTTGGTGATAACATTGGTGGCTTTTCTTTATTGTAATTTATTATGGAGCTATCCAATGATGCCATTGCCTTCTTCCCAACATATACCACTCTACATGGAAGTGATTTAGTTCTTGTTTTTATACGGCTAAACTCGTACTCTTCATTTTCCATATACAATCCTTCGCCGGATGTTTTTCGTTGTATGTGGGTAATACAATAAGTAATAATAGTGTCATCAAGCTTGGTATGGGCATATAAATATTTTGAGTTGTAATCCCAATATGCTTTGTTAGCATGTGCTGGATAATCAGGGGGTCTTTCATAATAACCAAGTTTATGCAAGTAAGGAGTACTACTATAAATATAAATAGAATAGTCACATAATATTGCAGTAAATTTACCACATAAAGATGTTTTGATGTAAAAGAAATCACTATTTAAATCTTTCTCATTAATAATGTTTTTATAACTTGATGCAAACCCAGTGCTTAAAGCCATTTAAATATAAAAAAAGCAATTCGAAACATTTTTCTAATGTTGCCTTATCAATATAAAAAAAATACAAACTGTTAAATTTAAAGGTATTTTTTGTGCCAAAATAAGCAAAAAAAATGCAACCCTTTGACTTTTTGCTTATTAATCTCCTGTTTTAAAACAAAAAAGATCGTGTATATATAACAACTAGATTTGTTTGCAAGATAATTATAATAAACTCTGCATTTATAAGTATATAGTTAAATTATACATATAGGGCTATTTTATAACTGGATTAGATACAAGTTTTCTTGAAAACTCAAAATATTTGTTGTTTTGAATGAGTAATCTAGGAAAATGTTATAAATAATATTTTTTACTGGAGGAAACGGAGCTGCCGTTATATTGGCAAAATCTAAAGTATCATCAATTTCTTGGTCGATTTCTGCAACTGCGACCCTAAATATAAAGGTATGAAAAGTGAAACTAATTTATGATAATAGTCAATATATATATATATATATATATATATATATATATATATATATATATAATTTTTATATACGTTTTGAACCATTTGAAAGCGTCCTAAGTTTTCAATATTTAATATAATAGCTATATATATGCATATATATAATTATACACATAATATAAACAATAAATATTAATAAAATATTTATGACTTACACAGAGTCTCCTCTAATCATATAAAGTCCCAAATTGACAAATTCAACTCTAGCTTCTTCGCAAAAGACGCGTTCCTGGCATTGCGCAAGAACAACATTCACAACTTGATCAAATGATTTTAAAATTCCGGCAAAAAATCTGCCGTCCCCTGTTATAACAAGAACCTTATCTATGAAGCAATGATTTCGCTATGTATTTACGATCAATATAACTTTCCAAAATTGTAGTCATTTCTAGGCAAAGTGCTAGGAATATATTTAAAATTTAATTTTTAAGGTTTTCGCGTATAATCTAATAAAAAAAAAGTATTCAGTGATATGTTGACCCCTTCTACTCACGATGCTTTTAGATAAAGAAAACTGTTGATTAATAATTACTAGTTAGCTAATTCAAAATAACTATTTTTTCAAGCATATGTACAATATTAAAAAAAAAAAAAACTTTGTGACTAAATATTCAATCACTTATTGAATAAATATTTTTGCTACGTATTGAGAAACTGTTATTATAAATTTATTAGAGCATTTCTTTTTTAGTCTATCTACGTGATTAATAATATATAATAAATATAAGGTAAAAAAAAAAAGAAAAGACAGTTAAAAGAAAAAAATACACTTAAAAAAAATAATACTGTTAAAGAAAAAAATAGACACTCTAAGAAAAAAAAAAAAGAAGAAAGAAAACTACCCATTGAATCAGATTGCTTGACTAATTTGCAATTTACTGCAAATGCCACTTGTAAGTGTATAATTTTTATTCATTATTTAGACAGAAGATGAAGCCAACGCCCGTGTTGATAACATGGTTCAATATATATTGAATGAAGCGTATGAGGAGGCTAAAAAAATTGAAAAAAAAACTGAAGAAGAAGCAGCTATACAAGAAAATCTTTTAATAGAAAAAGGGAAAGCTGAAATATTAGAAAAGTTAGAATTAGATGCTCGGGAACACAACAAAAATAAATTTATGTAAAATATATTTCTTTTTTTTTTTTTATCATTAGTGAGATCTCTGATGCTAGACATGCCCAAAAATTGAAAAGATTGGAGTCGGAAGCCGGATTACTTAGAGATGTCCAAAAACGTATTGTTGATAAACTTGAGTCCATAGTAAAGAATGTACCTGAATATCAAGCACTATGTACAAAATTAATATTTGAAGTAGAAAAAAAAAAAAAAAAAAAAAACGGTTCTTAGGGAATGCAGTTATTGAATGAAAAATTCTACTTTATTCGTGTACGGCCAGAAGATGTAAACGTTATAAAACCGTGTCTTATTAACGCTAAAAAGTTATACGAAGACTATGCTAAAGTCTCCGTTGAGTTAAGTTTAGATACCAAAGTAAAACAAAAAAAATATACGTATACACCCTATAGCAATTTTTACCAACCGGACAAAAAAAAAATGATAACGATCGAAGTGATACTATTACTTGGTAAAGAAAGTACTTTTTTTTTTTATTTCTTCTTTCAGCATAGGGGGAGTTATGATTTTAACTTTAGATGAAAAAACAAGTGTAAATAACACCTTAGATAAACGTATAGATCTTGCGACAGAGAAATTTATGCCCTATGTACGAGCTTCACTTTTTAATAAGGTCTAAAAGTAGCGGGGCGGCACAGATCCGCTTCAAAGTGATTAACGGATTTTCCAATTAAAAACTTATTTGAAACTCTTTCAGTCATTGGGAAATCTTTAGTTGTTGTATCTTTATCTTGGTTTAAAAGGGTTAACTTTAATAAAGGCAGCTTTGTTTGATTTGTATGACTTCTGAAAAAAAAAAAAAAAAGATTTGTTTTTATTTAATTATTCTAATTATGAATTACTTGATTGACGATTGATGTACTGGAAGAGGCATGTAGACAGATTCATTGTCAAAATCTTCTGAGGAATAACGCTGGTAACGGGGAGTTAAAGTGGAGACAATTTGAGTTGCGAATTCTTTGCTGTGATGCAGGATTTGCTCTGAAAAGTTTTTCTTTTCTTCTTTTGGATATTCTGTATCGTGGGAGGGAGTTCCAGACATTGAAATATTCTGAAAAAAAAAGTGAATAAAATAATTATTCTAACCGATGTTGATACCAATGCTCTGTTTGAAGTATTGGAAGGCAATTCAACTTCTTTTTCTTGACTGAATGCTTCAACAAATGTTTTACTTTTTAATGAAACTGGAGATTTTTTTTGAGATCCAAAATATGAGTCGAACTCACTCGAAGATATATCAAAATAAGACTTAATTGATTCATTCGAGTCATCAATTATAACTCTATCAGACTTATCATCAACATCTTCAATAAAAAGTTCACTTATTTCAGAAGGAATACGTTTCGGTTTGACAATATTTTGAGAAGAAACATCGTCGCAATAGTCCGATTTAATTGGATTTGGTTTTCTGAGAAGAGAATAAAAACAGCGATTTCCCATTTTTCTATTGTTTCTTATTAAATGCTTTAACGCGACTAAAACAAAATCCTTGTATGGGGACTCAAACTTAATCCATATAAAACAAAGCCGCATTTACAAACTTTTTTTTTTTTTTATATTTCTTAAAAACTCTTAAAAACGCTATAGACAACATATTACTATTGATATTATAAAAATGTATCAATATTTATTTTAATACCAGAAGCTTTTTTTTTTCGGCTATATTTATTTTATAAATAACGAAATAATATATATAAACTTGATTTATATATTTACGCTTTTATTATAATAAACTACAAACTTAAAACAAAATATATTTATTTTTAGCATTATACAGGTAGTAATATAATATTTTTATGCAACAATAAAAGAATTTTAATGACCACAATTTGTGCAAAAAAAAAATGATGTGGCTTTTTTTTTTTTAAACATGTTGCCCTGGTGTTGTTGTCAAGAAAGCAACCTTTCAGGAGTAGATGAATATGTCGCTTCGACGGCAGAACCTATTGGTTTCTCATGTGTGGAAGACGAACTTATATCTGAGGATAACGAAACTGTTTTCATGAATATGTCGTTCCCGAAAACTGTAAAAAACAAAAAAAAAGAAAATATTTTAGATTATGTTTCAAGAAAAAAGTGAAAATAAAGACCTCCAATCTATTCCCTCTAGTCAATTAAGTGAAAAAGACCGTCTTAATCTAAAAAGATATGTACAAGCTTTTGCTAAAGTAATCTATACAAAAAAAAAAAAAAAAAATAAAAAATCTTTATAAATTAAAAAACGTTAGCAAATGTGCAGTAATTGATTCAAAAAATGAGTCCGATTAATAAAATTTAATAATATTAATAAAATTGATAACTATATACATATACGATTATAACACGTATGTATAAGACATATATTAAATATATACATTATGTATATTCTTTAATGTATATTAAAAAAAAAAAGTAAAAGCTACGTTTTTTTTATATCCCCACATATACCGAAAATGATATATTAGTGATGCTTATACTTACGTTTGAGTCGAGTTGAATCTATTGGTTCTATATTGTGTTATATTATTTATATTATTAAATGATTACAACATAACATAATATGAAATTACATTTTGCAAGGTAGCAATATCGTCAGGCATAACTCTATCCACATATGAACCAAAAAAAGTAGCTTTAAAAAGATTCTATCTTAATGAAGAACTTACAGTAAAAAAGTGGTTTTCGCAAATAATCTTTAGAACTTTACACTTGTATCAGTGAATATAGATGGCGAAACTGATTTCACTGATAAAAAAAGTTACAGTGTTCAGGAGGTAACAATTTTTTTTTTTTTTTTTTTTTTAGATAGTGAATATATATCGTGACAATTTGATACAAGAGATTTGGCCTACTTACCCTTTAAAGCTTCTTAAAGATTCTATTGTGTTTCAAACCAAAACACCTCCAAATTTAGCATTCATTTTTAGCACAAGATTTCAGCAAGATGAATTCTTTACTTGCATGAATATAATCAGGTAAAACTTCGTTCCTATTATTTCAATTAATCAGAATACTTTGAAATTATTAAGTACTAAAAAAAAAAAAAAAATTATTTTATATAATGTAATTGTATTTTTCGTATCAGAAAATCAGTTGATTCTGCTGACTAGCGTTTTTGTTTCCTGACGTGTGTGACATCTTTTTTTGAAAAGTCCTATTGGTGTTTTTGTTTTTCTGTTAATGTTTTTTGGTATAATTTTAATTTATGTGAACTAGACATTCAAGCCGTATCTTTTTGTGATAACAAATACATGAGATATCGTTTTTGATGTTAAATCTAATAACTTTTAAAACTTTTAGCATTTATTGAAACTTTCAGAAAAAAAAAGCTTTTGAAACTAAAAGTTTTTTTTTTTTTTTCTCATAATGATGAAACTTTGTTTTTTATGAAAGAAACAGCTGCAGAATGTTTAATAAACATTGAATTTTTTTGATTAAGTTAATATTATAATCAACTAAATACAAATATAAGTTATACATGTTTTATCAAATATATTGATACATATATTCATAGGCTTTTTTATTGAAAAAAAAAAAATACGGTATATAAAAAAAAGTACATCATAACAAACTATCTAATATTTGCATGTAATTCCATCTTAGGAAATGGCACGTGAAAAAGAATATATTTTATGGTAAAATTCCAATTTAATTTCAATTTCATTTAGTACGGGAGGAGCTGGTTATGTTGGCATCCATACTGCAGTAGAGCTTGATAAATGGGGTTTTGAAGTTATTATTATAGATGATTTCAGTAACTCGAAAGAGAAGCAAGTTAAAAGTCTACAATCAATTACAAAAAAAGATATTATTTACTACAAAGTCGATATGAAAGCTGAAGAAAAATTATTTGAAATATTTCAAAAACACAAAATAATTGGAGTAATTCATTTTGCAGGTAAACTTTTGAGGTAATTATGCGAATTGTAGCCTTCAAATCCGTTCCAGAATCAGTGAAATATCCTTTAAAGTACTATAAAAATAATTTGCTTTCCTCTATTAATTTATTGAATGCAATGGAGCGATTTGGCGTCAAAACATTCCTATTTTCTTCTTCAGCCGCTGTATATAAACCTAAAAACGTAATTTTTGTAACCCCTAAAAATTACCGATAATAATGATTACTAGTTACATGCAAATCTATTTTCATGTCTTTATATTTTATAGGCATAAACTGTACATATTATAGCCCACATTTTTTAAGTATATTTTACCATGTTAAATATAGTGATTCATTATATAACTTATATATTAATAATATTATTGATTTCAAATAATGTTAATATAAAACATATTGATATATATACACTGTAATTAACGGGTTCATATATTCTAAAGATAATCTATAAAATATTTACAATATGTATTTCAAATTATGTTTAAATATATATATATTTATTTATTGAATTTTATAAAGTAAATATATCTATTCGTATATTGAATATATATATATATATATATACATATATATATGTATGTAATATTTATCAATTTGTTTATACTCATATATATATATATATATATATACATATATATATGTATATAATATTTATCAATTTGTTTATACTCATATATATATATATATATATATATATACATATATATATGTATGTAATATTTATCAATTTGTTTATACTCATATATATATATATATATATATATATATATATACATATATATATGTATATAATATTTATCAATTTGTTTATACTCATATATATATATATATATATATATACATATATATATGTATATAATATTTATCAATTTGTTTATACTCATATATATATATATATACATATATATATGTATATAATATTTATCAATTTGTTTATACTCATATATATATATATATATACATATATATATGTATATAATATTTATCAATTTGTTTATACTCATATATATATATATACATATATATATGTATATAATATTTATCAATTTGTTTATACTCATATATATATATATATATATGTATATGGATATATATATACAGATATACAGATACATATATATATATATACATATATTGTTACATTTTGAGTTAATATAAAGCACGTTATTTTGTAGACACCTTTAGTAGAAACAGACCCCACAAATCCAATAAATCCATATGGGCAAACAAAGCTGATGACCGAGCAAATATTGAAAGATATTTACTTTGCAGATCCTAAATTTCGAATTATAATACTTCGGTATTTCAATCCCATTGGGACACACGCCTCAAAAGCATTTGGAGATTTCACCGATCAAGAAAACGTTCTTCCAGTTTTGAAAAGATGCGTAAATAACGGAAAAACATTTGAAGTATTTGGAGGAATGAACACACTTGATAAAACTGGTAAGCATATATATATATTGGTAATCTATAATATGTGGCATTTTCCAGCTGTTAGATATATTTTTATTTTTTTTTTAATATATATATAATTGTAACATATAGATAACAATGTGCACATTTATAATTTATTATAAATAAATTATAATTTTTAATAAATATATATATTACTATATTATTGGTATTAATTAAACTCAATAGCATATATATATTAAAAGATAAACTGTATATATATATACATATATATATATATTATTTTAAAGTGATGCTTAATATGACTAGTTTATTTCAAAAATGTCATGAAAATATTCGGATATACATGCATGCATTAATCTAAATATTCACCTTAATAAATTTGTATATGTGTAAGTATAATTATATAGGTTTATATACATATTCTATTTGCTTCAATATCTGTGACGATACGTGTATGTTTTTATCCATGTATATCTTGATACACATATATATATATATATATATATATATATATATATATATCGTTGAGTAATACGAAAAACCAGTAGATTTGTCTAAATTATCATTGTTTCTAGGTGAAAGAGACTATGTACACGTAGAGGACATTGCAGAAGGTCATGTCGATGCATTAAAATATATACTAAAGAATGATGAAGGCATATGTGAAACTTTCAACTTGGGTGCTGGAAAAAGCACCTCAGTTTTGCAATTAGTGAAAATATGTGAAAAAATACAAAATAAGCCAATTAATTACGAAATTGTTGGCTCCCGACCTGGAGATGCTTCTTTTGTAGTTGCAGACGTTTCTAAAGCTCATAAAAAAATTAAATGGAAAGCAAAAAGAACTATTGAGTAATTATTCACATGTTATTATGATTATCATGTAGAGCCGCTGTTGAAAGTCAATGGCTAGCTTCAGCAGTATGAAATATCATTTTACCTAAAAATTCGCTTTAAATTAACTCGGAAAGTTTTACTCAAAAACATACAAAAAAAATAACATAAATAATAACACAAAAAATATAGCAAAGAGTAATTACTTTAAAAAAACAAGTTGTTTCTTTCTTTTGCTGGAAACAGAGATTTTTTCAGAGCAGTTTTTTCAAGCTCTGCATTTTGAGATGAATTTGGCACTGTTTCTTTTTTACTGTACATTTTTAGCAAGCTGGGTTTCTGTTTTATAAGAGGCTGGAAGTTGTTAGATCTATTGATATCAGATGCTTTAGCAGGAGACTTTTTCTCAATCTGGACTTTAGATTTAATATCTTTAGTCATTTCAATCTTATTTGTTTTTATTAAAGGAATTAAAGGTGTAACTTTTTTTGTATTTATCGATATATTTGGAATGACTTTGTTTTCTGTACTTTTAACAGATGGACTTTGCTCATTTTTGGAGGGAACTGTACAGAATATCAATATATGATATTTAATTATATTTAAAACGATAAAACAATTATTTTAAAATATAATGCTATTAATTATTTGAATAATTATAATAATAATAATAATAATAATAATAATAATAATAATTGTAATAAAAATAATAGTTAAAATAATTATTATATTTATAATAGTGATAGTAAAGTCTATGAATTTATACTGATTTTTTATAATTCATTTGTTCATAATGAACTTTGGGTTATACAAGTAAATGATTAAAATGATAACTATTTATGTAAATGTATAAAATTGTTACTTTTGTTATTGGATGGTTTTCTTTCTAAACTTCGGTTCTTGTTTCTAAAATACAATACTAAAATTAAAAAACTTACAGAGACTTAGCTTGATTGTATTTTCTTAAATACATGGGCGTGGTCATTATATACCTTTGGATACCTTCAAGCAGCATCTGAGTCATAGTAATCTCTAATGTATGTGTAAACTTGAAAATAAAATATTACTTCTTTTTTTGCAATATTCTTTTAACTTCATAATTACTCTACGAAATATGACTTCATTTCTGGTTTTTTATGCTGTAATGTTAAAATTACCTCGTGCGTATGCAAGGTATTTCGGATTCCAATTGCATACCGGTTCCCACAATTAAGGCTTCTGTTGTTGGTTCATTCATACATAGAAAATCATAAAATCTCTCATTCGTCACAATAGTCACACATCTCCAAAGAAGAGGCTGAACTTCCTAAAGTGACATTATAAATATGCACAAGAACTTTTCTTTTATATATACTACATATATATATATATGTATATATATAAAAATACATATTTATTATATATTCAGTTCCTATAGATAATTATATTATTTATGTATTATTTTATCACTAAGCTGACAGTTTTTGGTTGTTTTTTTTAAAATTGCTCATATTTTATTTAAATTAAACTTAATTTTCAGTCAGATTTAGTTGATTAGAGAATGTATTGCTTTATTATATGAATGATATGCTTACCGCTTGATGTTCGTGTCTATAACTTGTTCGAGAAGCCTTTCCATAATTTACACTTATAATACTGTTGATAAAAATAACTTTGCGTGGTTTTGCAATAGTGGGAGACTCGTTCCACATCATTAATTCTTTATTATCAGAACTGAGCTAAAAAAAAAATATTTAAAGCAGGTATCGATACTTTGATAAATCTTGCATGGACTTTGGCTTTGTTGCGAAAAACTCCCCCATGTTGTAAATATTTGAATATAGGAAACCCTTGTTTCAATAACTTTACACATTTACTTTCTACGTCTACAGGCCTCCAGCCAATTCCGTCTCTAAGAACACCTCAATAATAAAAAAGAACTGACACTCTTCGATATGCGAGATTTTCTGCTGCAATTCGACCTAGCACGGCTTGTTTTTTCAATCTTGACTCATTGGCTAGCTGTTCATCTAAAAATTTATTTTTATCATTCAAAGCTTTCATTTCTTGGTCCATTTGCTTCATTTGATCTTCTTTATTTTTCAATTTTGCCTAGGATTTTCATTATAAAAATTATTAATTATAATTAATAATTAACTAATTAATTATTATTGAATTTAATTATTAAATAAGTTTTTCTTACTTGGAGGTCAGCGATACTTGTTTTGAAGCCTTCAATTTCTTTTAATTTTTGAGCTGATTTAACAAGCTCTTTCTCTTTTTCTTTAAGACTATTTTGTATATAATCCGTATAAGCAGTTATTGTTGTTATAACTTCGCCCTATACAGATTTTTTCTCTTAATACTACTAACGTGAGGATTCGACTAAAGTTTCATAAAAATAAGTTAAAAATTACTTACATGAGGAGTTTTTTCTACAGTTTTTAAATCGGGTATGTTCATAGTCTGATATGGTCATATTTTAATAAAAAATGATTACTAGTTTTTCAATTAGTGCTTTCATCGCCTCATCGTCGACTTGAGCAGAGCTTGTAAGCATATCAACACTCGGTTTCAGTTTTGCTATTGTTTCTCGTAACTCCGTATTCTAAAATAAAGAAAGGTTTGATAATTATTCACTACAATAAAAAGTATATTTGAATATAACTTTTAGTGTGTGTGTGTGAGATTAATTTTATTATTATAAAAAGTAAATACCATAATACAAATAAATTTTAATATAGTATGAATATTATTAGACTTGATATCACAAGTGTAGGTAACTTTAAAGAAGTGTACTAATGTTCATATACGAAATAATGTTTTGATAAACGTAAATTATAAAATATTTTACTTCTGCAGTGAATTGACCAAGGTTCAGCTGTAGACTAGAAAGACGAACATTGGAACTTTCTATCTCTTTATTGAGTTGATTAATTTTATTTTCTTGCTGCTGTAATTCCACACTTTTCTGTTGTATTGTAGCAGTCAACCTTAGAATTTCAACATCGGCTTCATTTTTTTTTTTTTTGAGACTATCAACATTAGATTCCATAACTTTTTGAGATTCAATTAATTCCTAAAACACTATTTTTCAAAGAAGTCTTCACCTTGACTTCTGCCGACAATTGATCTTTGTTTTCGCTTAATTCGTCGATTTGTAGCCTTATTTTTTATTTAATAACAATTAAATTGTACTCGTATGCTTTGATTTGGCTAAGACTAAAATCAAGCTGTGCTTGTTTCTCTTCAAGACCAGCCATCAATGTAGATTTTTGCTCCTTTACACAAATTCAAACATACGCAAAGTTACTTTTAGCTCTAAAAATTGATGTTCTAATGTAGCATATCTTTTGTAAAATTCTTCCAATTGAGATTCCAAAGATTTTACTAGCTGTTTTTGTCTATCACTAAAAATAATCATAAGCTTTGTCATAAGTACCTACTATTCCTGACGCTGTATGCTTAAAGCATTATCAATTTCATTAAAAGCTTGTTCCAGCTTATTTACTTGCGCTTCAGCCTCATTTCTGAATTTTTATTTTTAATTATCATTTTATTTAATATAATACAATTTTAAAATATATATATATATATATATATATATATACATATATATATGTTTATGATTTTGTTAATCTATGTCAAGATCAATCAATATAAGAATTTAGATATATATATATATATATATATATATACATATATATATGTTTATGATTTTGTTAATCTATGTCAAGATCAATCAATATAAGAATTTAGATATATATATATATATACATATATATATGTTTATGATTTTGTTAATCTATGTCAAGATCAATCAATATAAGAATTCAGATATATATATATGTATATATATATATAAATACATATAATTTTGATGTATAATACTGCTACATATTAATACAGAATGCGTGTAGCTCATTGTATGTAATACTATGAATTTATACATGTAGGATACATATAATTGTATATATATATATTTCTATTTAGATAGTTTTCAAATAAAACGTAGTTATTTCAATAAACGAACTGGTAATGGTGTTTAGACATAATCCAAAAGAATTAAATTATAACTATATATATATATATATATATATATATATATCTATTTGTAAATTTCATAGGGATAAATTTATTTTATTAAATATAATAAACTATATAGATATAAAATTACAACTTTTTGCTCAATTAGTAGTTTTACCTTTTCTCTTGAATATCGGAGTTTGCCCATTTTACCCGCTCAAGCTCGTCAAGTAACTGGTTTCGATCTAGCATCAAATCAGCAAAGTTCCTATTTTTATCCTCAAGTTCTTTTTTAACTCGATTGAGGACATCCTACAGAACTATGAAGCCAAACTTTCATACTTTATGAATATAGTCAGTTGCAGGATTAACTTCTTGATAGCTTTTTAACTGTGATTTAAGCATTTCAACTTCATTTTTCAGATTGTCGTAAGAACTCGTCACACTACGGACCTGTATTAAATTTAAACAAGTTTATGATTACAGAATCAGACTGAAAACTTGATTGTGCTGTATATGATTTTAATTTATTTTCCTTCCATTCTTGAAGATTCTCCCTTTCTTGCCGAAGTTTGTGGAGAATATTGTCAACTTTATTTTTTTTAAGAATATATGAATATAACTTACGATTATTTGACGATTTAAGCCCAGCAGCTCTATGACAAACATTAAAATAACATTTTGTTCAAACTCTTTTTAATTATGTATATCATAATTTCGAGTTGTTAATAATTAATTTACTTCGCAAGTTTGGAAAAATCCTCAGGTTTTTTATTTTCTGAGCTCAATAGATCTTTGTGCTATTTAGTGCATATAAATATATTTTTATGCTTACGAATCTATTAAAAAATGTTGTATCGACTACTTCCGAAGAAATCATTATTCAATAGCCACAACCTAATAAATTAACAACCACATATATCTCAAGATGACAAATGCTGAATAATGGAAATTTTTCGAATTTAACAAAAAAAAATTGAATAAATATTTGCGATTTTAGCAACACTTAGTAAATTGCGTAATATTAGTTTATTTATATAACTATTCGATTGTATGCGTAAAATTAATACATGTATTATAATGCATGAATAGCTCCCTTCTTTCACAGATGAACAAGAAATATGAAAAAATTAAGTAATCAGACTTATTAGCTTATTTTAAATAATTCAATTATATATAATAAATATTAACCTTTTTTTTAAATAGTGCAAAAAACTATTAATGATTCATTAATAAATTACAGGTTATTATAATTTACATTGATTGAACAAAATTTAGAAAAAATTTTAGAAAGATAAAAAATGAAAAATTTGGGGTCCTTATATTTTCTGCCATCCTAAATGGTTGAAAAATCATATGGAATATTTAATGCCGAACAGGCATCAAAAGTTCCACCAGAGTTAATAAGAAATGTATGTATTCTGGCCCATGTAGATCATGGTTAGTTATTTAAATATCACTTCAATTTTAATAAGGAAAAACCACTCTTTCGGATTATTTAATAGCATCAAATGGTGTCATAAGCAGCGAACTCGCTGGTGAAATGCGATTTCTAGACTCTCGTACCGATGAGCAGTCTAGACTCATAACAATGAAATCTTCTTGTATCACTCTCCAGTACAGGAGTGAAGAGTTGTATTGGATAAATCTTTTTGATTCTCCAGGTCATTTTGATTTTTCTTCCGAGGTAAATGCTAAATAAATTTTCACAACACCGAAAATTATAAATAATATATTTTCATTGAAATTTTGTATTTATACGTCTAGTTAAATAATAATGCCTATACATGTAGATTTATATATATACATATATAAACATATATACACATATATATACATATATATACATATATATACATATATATACATACATATACATATATATACATCTATATAAATATGTGTACATATATATACATATATATACATATATATACATATATATACATATATATACATATATATACATATATATACATGTATATACATATATATACATATATATACAAATATATAAATATATATACAAATATATACATATATATACATATATATACATATATGTACATATATATACATATATATACATACATATACATATATATACATCTATATAAATATGTGTACATATATATATATATATATGTATCTCTGATTGTTAATTCAATACTGTATTGTTGTATTATTTATCATAACTATTATTATAAATTTAGTAAACAAGAATAAATGCATTAGGTTTCTACTGCAGCTAGATTGTGCGATAGTGCTTTACTACTAGTTGATTCCGTAGAAGGAGTCTGTTCGCAAACGCGCCATGTGATGTACTATGCTTATAAAGAGCAATTGCAGTTAATTTTAATAATAACAAAGTAAGTTTTGTTTAACCTATTTATAGTGAACAGGATGGATCGTCTTTTCTTGGAGTTAAACTACACCTCTTCAGAAATATACGACCACATTAATTCAATTATTAGCGATGTTTGTTTCCTAGCAAATAAATAAGGTTTTCAGGTTAACAATACAATGCACCAATTTATTCTAGAAGATGCTATGAAGTCTGAAACATCGGACAATCAGTCATTGGTAAATTTAATATATATTGTACCTAGAAAGAGTTATATTTATTCAATTATTTATTACGCACAGAAATAATGATACAAACGCTACGTTTTCAGTAGCTGTGATTATATTTGTTATATTAAATTATGCTTTTATTGAGTTATAAACTATCAATTTTAGGAGATAAATATAGACAGTGAGCTGTCCAACTCTTTAACTTTTTCACCCATTCAAAGTATACTCTTAAACCCTAGTACAAAGTGACATCAGATAACATCATTTTTTCCTCTGCTTTACATGGCTGGGCGTTCTCTTTATTTGATATGGCAAAAATTATTTGTAAAAAATTGAAGTTAAACGAAAAAGTAACTTTCTATTAAACCAACTAATATTAGGTTATTCCAAAACTCAATAATTCTCTATGGGGAGATTTTACTATCAATTTAAAAAATATGAATATATATAAAAAAGATTCCTCGTCAAATACCAAGATTCTAGCAGAGCAAATGATTTTTGATCAAATTTACTTTGTACGATAGTTTAAGTAACAGTGAATAATATTTTACAACTTGCAAATGCACTTACTTTCAAACGTCTATACGTGTTTGCTTCGTTATATGCTTAAAGTGATGTCTATACACAAATATATTTGATATATATATATATATATATATATTCATATATTTATATAAATTTATATTTATATATCTATAAATTTGTAATTTTATATACTAATATATATATATATATATATATATATATATATATGTTATATTTATAGCATATATGTATAAAGCTATCTATCATTTTTATTTGAAATTATAGCAATTATATAAATAATTATGTATTATTACTTAAATTTAGGTTTATAAAACATTGTCTATTAAAGAGCTTAAACCTGAATCTGTTAGAAAAATTGAGGCTGCTTTGAATATATCCATTAATTTAAATAATTTCAAAAACAAATCCTCTAATGAACTTATAAAGTTTGTTTTTTCTCAATGGCTTCCGATGGCAGAAAATATATTGGTAACAACACTAGAAAAACAGCATAGTACAAATTTTCTCATTAACATGATTGTATACTATATATATATATATATATATTTATATATACATATTTAGCTTAGAATAAATATAAAGAAAGTTCAATATATATATACATGTTTCTTCTTGTGCAAATAAAAAACACGCGGCAATTTGTCTTGCAAAACCATATCTGTAGGCTGCTGTAGTGGATCGAACGAAATCTCCAGTGGAAATTGCCAAACGTCGTCTGAAAAGTTTGTATTCTGAATTCGATTCAATAAACCTGCCTGAAGATTTATGGAAAAGTTTAACAACTTGTTCTCGTTCTCCTGATTCCATAACGTTTCTATATGTAGCTAAATTCATGAGTGCTGATTTGAAGCTGTGTCGTTTGACTGGAGATTGTTTACAAGGGAATGAAGAACTTTCTGGATTTGTAGCTTTGTCCAGAATTTACTCTGGCAATGTAATTCCTGGAATGTGTTTATATATATGTCCCAAAACCAATCGCTCTTCATCTGTAATATAATTATAAATCGTATTTACTATATTTTAACTTATAAGCTTTTATATACTTTTAATTTTTTTATATGTTTAATATTGTCTGTTAATATATATCATCACAATAAAAAATATGTATAAAATATATACACCTATATATATGAATATATATATATATATATAGTACCTTTGTAGTTTAATTAATAGTGCAAATAATTTTGAATTGTGCATAAAATTCGTACCATACTCTGAAAATGTATCATAGTGCTAAACATATAAGTTAACTTAATTATTTTTTTTACTACTTTTATAATATGTTATCAAATAAATATATATGTATATATATATAGGTATTCTTTTATATTATTAATTGAATTGATTAGACGAAGGCTATCAGTATATATGTGGCAAATATCTATTTTCTGCTGGGCAGTAACTTAGTGCCAACTGATTCTGTATGGTATCATGAATTGGTATAATTTTATTAGGCAGGAGCAGGCTGTATTATAGCTATTTCGTTTCGTTCAGATAATCAAGACTTATTTTCTTATAAAACTCAAGAAAGCATCAATGCTTGGATAAATAATATTAAAGACTCCAAAGATACCGTAATTTATACTATATACTTTATAATCAATTTAAACTATATATTAAAAACAACTATATATGTATATATTTAATATATATATATGTAATAAATTAAATCAAATATATATATATATATATATGTATATATATATATATATATTTATTATATTATTTATATATATATTTATTATATTATTTATATATATATTTATATTATATATTTATTTTTAAAACAATGATTATTAGTAGAATAATTATTAATTGTAAGTTTCTATTACTATTATCTATTAATTATATCTACTAATAATTAAATTAATGTAGTATTACTTATTACGTAAAATTATAAAAATAATGTTAATGTAATGTATTAATAAAACCTTGGAGTGAGAAATGTATAACATTTTAGTCAGGACAATGAGGAAATGTTTGTTCCTGTAGAAAGAAGTCTTTCCTTATGCTCGTTACCAAACGTACCTTCAATACGTGATACTCACGTTAAAGTTAGTTTTATATTCATTAGTTCTATTATTTTAGAAAGTGTCAGCTATGCTTCGAGTAAGTGTGGAACCTGTGGATGTGAGAAATACATTTCTGTTTCTCCAAGGCTTAGCTTATCTTCATAGAGCTGAACCGAGCATAGAGCTTGAATTTTTCCCTAGTGGAGAAATTGCATTAGGCTGTCTTGGCGAAGTTCATTTAGAGAAATGCTTTAATGACCTTCAAGAAATATACGCTAAAATTCCTTTAAAGGGTAATTCATTATTAAGCAGAAGAAAATAAAAAATATGATTTAATAAAAAAAAAAAAAAAAAGAGCTAATTTACTAACTTTATATATATACATATTTCTTATTAAATATTGGAAAATTAGTTTGTCTATAGACAATTATTCACCACAGTGAATAATTAGTGAAGTGTGCTAATTATTACTTTTCGCCCTAAGGTTTACGTGTATTATTATCACTAGTTTATCATTGCTTATTGCTTTATGAATTGCTTGAATATTACTTATGCATTTGAATTTGAACAGTTTCTCCTCACCTTATCACAATCCGTGAAAGTTTTATAACGTATAAGCCAAGTAAAAAAATAGCAGTTAAAATTCCGTTTCCTCCTTGGTCTCCTAATCAAACAAATGTTTCAAAAACACCAACAGTAACTTACAGTACTCCAGCAAATTTGTTTACGTTTAATGTTACTGCAAAACCAATACCAAAGAATGGTAATTTACACATATACATAATAATCGAGAATTTCTATATAATATAATGTCTATAAAAGTTATAATGTTACAAATCTATAGTGGTTGAATATTTAATGTATATAAAAATCAAATATTAGTTTAATTTATTGAAAAAAAAGCTAGATTCGGACATATTTTTATTATAAAAATCATTTTTATGCATAGAAAGTGTGCATATGGTACTTTTATGCTTAAAGCGTCTTTTTTTTTTTTTTTTGTTAGTGAGAATTGTGTTTAATTATTAACAATCTATTTACTGTTTAGTGTTACTATGGATGGATCGAAATAGTCTTGAAATTGAGAGTCTACTGACACGAAAAACTGTCAAATCTAACCAAAGTGTAAACGCATCTTTAAGTTATTTGAATAAATTGTGCAATATCGAAAAAAAAATAAATGAACTTTGGTGCGGAAAAACTTTTTTAACTGCAATAGCGCATGATCAAATTATTCCTTCGGACGACGACTTAACAAATAAATTCAATCCCTCCCAATACCGTTTGCTCTCCGCTTACGTTTCCCATGGAGCTAGAACCTTATGTTTTGCAGATTTTTCCCATTTAAATACGGAAAATGCAAAGCAATGTTATTTGCTATTACAAGCACATGCTCGTAAGAAAATATTGATTAATTTATTAATTGATATCAACAAATAAATATTGTTAATTAATATTATTAATTGATTTTTTTTATCATTATTAATTATTATTAATTATTAATATTAATTATTGTTATTTATAATTAATATAAAGTAATATTGTGCTGTACATGAAACTTACGGTTTATTTGTATTTGTGCGCTAATTATTGAAAATAAACCAACAAATATGACGAGATTGTTCTTTTAGAGGATTTATGTTTAAAGTTGGATTTAAATAAAATAGCGGACAAAACAAAGTTAATTAATTTACCTGAAACTATTCTACCTTGGATTTCATCGGTGGTCTACGGGTATCAGCTTGTTTCTCGGGCTGGACCGCTTTGTGAAGAGGCTATGCTGTAAGTAAATACAATCAATAATGTCTTAGAGGTGTTGCTTTTGTCATCAAAGTTTCATTTTCTTTGGAGGCTACAATTGAAGAATTATCAGTAGACTCTGGCCACATAATTTCTTGCGTAAAAGAAGCTTGTAAATCAGCTTATCTTCAAAGGGGTTGTCCTCGTATATACGAGGCATTTTTCAAATTAGGTATTTATCGAGATTACCTTATAAATTTGCGTTACACAGTCTCTCATTTTAAGCGTCAATATCATTATTATTTGTTATATATATTAATTTATACTCACAAATACATTACGTATTTATTACTGTATATTATTATTCGTGATAGTATTTATAATATTATATTCAATATATATACATATATATATATGTATATATATGTATATATATGTATATATATGTATATATATGTATATATATGTATATATATGTATATATATGTATATATTTGTATATATATGTATATATATGTATATATTTGTATATATATGTATATATTTGTATATATATGTATATATATGTATATATATGTATATATATGTATATATATGTATATATATGTATATATATGTATATATATGTATATATATGTATATATATGTATATATATGTATATATATGTATATACATGTATATATATGTATATATATGTATATATATGTATATATATATATATAATTTCGTAAATCTATATATAATATCTAAATTAAAGTTATTTTAGTTAACGAAATTGATAATAATAATATTATTATTTATTAATGAAACTTGAATCTAGACTTAAACGGAATAAAAAACAAATCTTTTTTAGAACTTCAGTGCGAGCAAGAATATTTGGGATGCGTTTACGGAGTCTTAGCGAAGCGAAGAGCTGAGATTATTTTTGAAGATTTAAGAGAAGGAACAAGCATGTTTATTGTACGAGCGCATGTACCAGTGGTAAATTCTATTGGCCTTAGCGCAGAGCTAAGATCAAAAGCAAGTGGACAGTTAAACATATTTCAAGAATTTTCGCACTGGAAAATGCTTTCTATAAATCCTTTTCCTGAAGCTATAATGACAGAAGAAGAAATAGAGGACAATGGTATAGCAGATTGTATGCAATCTCTCAACTCAAATATACCAAGAAAAATTATTTATTCTATTCGAAAAAGAAAGGTAACTATTCAAACTGCATTTGTTACTTTTTATTTTACAGGGCCTATTTATAGACGAAAAAGTAGTTGAAACTGCAACAAAACAAAGAACATTAACTAAAAACAAGTGAATTTATTTTTTTTGAGTATTTTTGAAATCTCTACGATTAGCTGGGTTGCGAACACAAGGTAAGAATTCACAACTCTGACATTCTACTGGTTGATATCCAACTAATCCATTCTAATTTTTTTTTTTTTTTTTTTTTTTTACCTCATTTAAAACTAAATGACTTTGTTCTCTAGCTACTCTTGAACGAAAGCCTACATCATCAGATATAACTGATCTTGAGTTTGGTTTAGGAACTAAACAACGCTAAGATAATATATAAAAAAAAAAAATAAGCTTACGTCAAGTTGATCTACCTTACAGGGATGCAGATTTTTTTGGAAATCATCTATATATTTGCGTTCATTTGCAATTAGATAACCACGATTTCCCAATGGTTTTAATATATCCGTGGTTTTAGATGTTGTTTTTCCAGTGACAAAGTTGTTATAATTCTGAAACTTTTTTTTTTTTTTTTTTTTTTACGCAAATATTGTCTTCAAGATGAGGATAATATTTTTTTTCATGGTGAAAGTTCCTGTTCATATCTATTTTGTCAATGTTAGCTTCCAAATGTGCAGTTCCAGATTTTCGAGTTATGCAAAGCGTCATGTAACCTTTCTGATTTGGTTTCCAACGGGATTCAAAAACAGTATCATAGTCAGTAATTAAAGGACGATTGTAAGATTTATGTATGGTATTTTTTTCTGTATCTTTAATAAACTCAGGATTCAAACATTCCAAAGAAGACTGATTCGAAAGTCGAATGAATCTTTTATGTCGAGTTTCAGGTTGTTGCAGCATAGATCCATTATTATACATTTCCTTTGCTGGAAAAGTTTTTTTTTTATTTACATAACCAAAAGATTTTTGTCTTACTGTTGGCAGGCCGCTAAAACTGCTATCATCCATAGATAATAAAGACATATATAATTTGTCCACAAATTTATTTACGATATATTATTAATAGAGATTATTTTTTTTTTTTTTTAATGTAATATTATATATAAGCTTGGTGTATATATAAATAATAGTATTATATTTATGTATAAGTTCAAAAGTCGGAGTTTTTTATTTCTTAAGTTATTCAGTTAATATACTATATTATTCACAGTTAAATTTAAGAATATAATTATATGATTCAGTCTATTTATACATATGTGGATATATATTTATTTAATGGGTTATCCAATCCTTTTGATGCTTTAAATTAACTAATATATTTATTTACGTATTAATAGATATTATAGAAAGTTATATGAATGTATGCTTATATATAAAGGAAAAATATCAATATATAGTAAAATCCAAAAACTGTAATTCAACTTATATAACAAAGTATTTTGCATGCTTACAAACTAGAGTTAGGAAGCTTGTGCGTGTTTGATTAGGTTATACATATTTATATATTTCTTAGTATGCTATACATATACTAAAAAAAACATTAGTATATCATGCTTAAGTGAAGAATAAAGACCTAATATATATATTCCGAATTTATGATATTGCAGAATACTAGGCCATGTAAGAACTCATGGAAAAAATTACATTACAATGATACATAGAGTAATTTTCTTATATAATAGAAAATAATATTAGAGTATATATGTATCAAGAATGCTGAACTTTTTTTTTTTTTTTTTTTTTTTACAAACATCTAAAATCTATATTTATGTTAGATTTACATGAATTTAATTATTTCATAGTAAATGCATAAAATCATGCTTGTCTCCTAATTACATCGACAGTTTGTATATTTTGTAATCTGAAAATGAATACCGAAGTAATGAAAACCCCAGATCAAATAGAATTAGACAGAGTAATCGAATTATGTCAAGAAGGGCAAAAAAAACTTGCAAAATATTCCCAGGAAGAAATAGACAAAATTTTTAAGCACTGTGCCTTAGTTGCTACAAATCACCGATTTGAATTAGCAAAAATGGCATGTGAAGAAGCCGGTATGGGATCCATAGAGGACAAAGTTATAAAGAACCACTACGCATCAGAAATAATTTATGATTCCTATAAAGATATGAAAACATGTGGTATTGTTGAAAGAGACGAAGAAGGAGGATATTCTGTTTATGCAGAACCAGTCGGATTACTTGCTGGTATTGTTCCATGTACAAATCCAACATCTACAACAATATTCAAAATATTATTAGCAATAAAAACCCGTAATGCCATTATTTTTTCTCCACATCCAAGAACGGTTAAATGTACCATATACACGGCAAAATTATTAGCGGACGCCGCAAAGGAAGCGGGAGCTCCCGATAATATAATTGGCTACATAGAAAATGTTTCGATTGATCTGTGTAAATATTTGATGAAGCACCCTGCTATTAATCTAATCGTAGCAACAGGAGCTGGAGGTTTGGTAAAAGCTGCTTATTCCTCAGGAAAACCTTGCGCTGGAGGAGGTTCTGGAAACACACCAGCTATTATCGATGAAACTGCTGATATTCCTATGGCAGTTAACTCTATTTTACAATCAAAAACGTTCGATAATGGAATGATTTGTGCTTCAGAGCAATCAGCTATTACTGTCAAATCTACTAGTGATTGTGTACGAAAAGAATTTATAAAAAGGGGAGCTTTTTTTGTGGAATCAGAAGCAGATAAAAAGAGACTTAGTGAAATATTATTCACTAAAGAATATACATTGAACCCCATAGCCGTAGGAAAATCTGCTGAAGAATTAGCAAAAATGGCAAATATTTCGGTACCAAAAGGCACTCGTGTACTGGTTGTTAATATCCAAAGTATAGGACCAGAGGAACCGTTCTCCAGAGAAAAATTATGCCCTGTTTTGGGATTTTTGGAGAAGGATTCTTTCGAGTCAGCTCTCGAAGCTGCCCACACCTTAGTACAGTTTGGAGGAATGGGTCATACTTCATGTTTATATACAGATTTGAAGGGAGAAAAAAAATCTGAAAGAGTTGCAAAATATGAGGCAACAATGCCTGCAGGACGTACATTAATTTGTATGCCTACTTCTCATGGAGGTATAGGTAGACTCTACAATCCAAATCAAGTTCCGTCTCTATCATTAGGATGCGGTTCTTGGGGAGGAAATAGTTCCGCTGAAGGGCTTCAACCAAAACACCTATTAAATTATAAGCAAATAGCAGAACGTAGAAATCCATCCATGTCATATATGCAACCTACGGAAATTAAATTTGGACCCAAAATACTAGAAAGTTGCTTCCAACAATTACAGAATTTACAAAATATTAGTAATGTCGCCATAATCTATGAAAAAACTGGCCATTCTTACAGTGATAAATTGCTTGAACATGTCAAAAGTTTACTATCACAAAATAAATTGGAATACACCGTATATACTAATTTCTCTAAACCTTTGACTATTAATGATATTAAAAAAGCTGCAAAAAGTATTGCAGAATATAAAGCAGACATGATTGTTGCTCTTGGAGACTCCACTGCTATTGAATGTTCAAAAGTTGTTCGATCTTTAGTAGAGGAACCGGTTCAAGATTTAAATCAATTAAGCACACCATTCATGTCAATAGGCACTAAAATAGAGAAGTTTAAAAGAACAAATAAAGTATATTTAATAACAATACCAGTAACGTCTGGTTCTGGTGCAGAAATGACTCCATTTGCTTTTGCAGTATGTCCCGAGAAAAAAAGATCCTACACATTCTGCGATCAAGCATTATTTAGTGAAATGTCAATAGTTGACTATTCATTAATAGCAAATACGCCTCCTGAAATAGTAGCTTTATCTGGATATGAAGCTTTAGTAAATGCACTAGAAAGCTACGTAGCTCTAAATGCTACGCAATATACGCGAACCCAATCATACGAGGCCTTTGAATTATTGGCCAAAAATTTGCTCCCAGCATACAAAGACCCTTCAAATACTTCTGCTAGAGGCTATTTACACCGTGCAGCCAGTTTAACTGGATTAGCCATAGGAAACACTTTCTACGGTTTATGCGAAGCTATGGCTCAACAAATTGTAGCAAATTATAACGTAGATATCAGACTTGTTAAAGCTTCTATAATACCAAGTATAATTCAATATAATGCCACCGAAGCTCCTACTAAATTAGGAACCAGTCCTGTTTATGAAAAACCCAAAGCTTTAGAGCAATATGCTGAAATTGCATACAAATTTAAGCTTGCTGGAGAAAGAGCTACTTTAGAGGAAGCCACAGAGGCTCTTATTCAATATATTAAGAAACTCAAATCTGATTTAGGCTTACCTTGCGCTTTTATTAATATAGACATGGCCAAGTACAGAAAAGATATTGATGACTTAGCTATCAAAACTTTCGATTCACAATACGCTTTTACGTGTCCTAGATACCCAATGATTGATGAACTTAAACAAATATTTAAAAAATATATCCTTAATTAATTTTTAATATATTTCTAATTATGTATATATATATATTTAAAAAAAAAATCATTTAATTAATAAAATTTTCTAATAAATAAGAAGCTATCAAACTATTTATTTGCTTTGAAATTGTAGATCCTTTAGCTGAACGGACAGCAATAACTAATTTATTTGTACTAGACTTTACTTCTATTTTTATTATACAAGGCACTGCACTTAACGTTTTGTTCTGCGAAAATAAAAAATTATTTTAACTTTACACTTTTACCATGTATAAATGCAGCAGACTACTTCCACAAAATGACCCATCAATCTGCAAATATATTTAATTTTACAAATTTAACTCAAATTTCAGTGCTTTTATATAAGTTATAATTGTTGCATGAAAAACTTCCTTCACATTTATATCACTATAAACTTATGTTACGTATACTATTGTATATAAAATGTATATTCGTTATTTAATATTTTTTCACATATATTATATATTTAAATTTAAATATTATATATATATATATAAACATATGTAAAATTATATGTATATATAAGTATATATATGTATATATATGTATATATATGTATATATATGTATATATATGTATATATATGTATATATATGTATATATATGTATATATATGTATATATATGTATATATATGTATATATATGTATATATATATGTATATATATGTATATATATGTATATATATGTATATATATGTATCTATATGTATATATATGTATATGCATTTATAGATACGATATATATGTAAAACTATATCTATATATATGATCAATATGTGAAATATGTATATATATATATATATATGTATAACTATATGTATTTATATATGTGTATATATACAAACTAGCTTAATGAATATAACTGAGCATATGTTTTTTCCATTTTTATAATAAGTTACAGTATATATAATGATTACTGTAAGATTTTTTTGTAAAATAATAAATTTACCATTCTAAAATAAAAATTGAATGCCTTTGACAAATAACAGATTATAGCTGTCTGGATAGATTCATATAAAGATAAGTTGGGATGGGCTTTTCCTGTAATTATTGATTCAGTTTCATTTGAAGTTGAAGAGGAATCTTGCCAGATTTTCTGCTTGCACTGTAAAGATTTTGATGCATACTTTAAATTGCTCCTCTGTTAATGGTACAGGTTTCATAAAAGACGTCAATACTACAGGAATATTTGACATGTGCTGCTGTACAGTCTACATAATAACAAATACTCAAGATTCATATTAAATACAAAATATTAATAAATTATCAATTTAATTTTCTATAAATTTATAATATTACAATCTAAAACATATCGCTTAAATGTATTCACTTGTGTATATAATATATAAATAAAAAATGCGGTTTATATTTTATTTCTTTATTATATATAATATATATATATATATATATATATATATATATAATTTTTTTTATTAATTAAAATAGCAAATATGTATATATTAACGTTATAAGCTATTCGAATTTACATAAGCTATATATATTTTGACTAATAACAGTACAATAATTAGAAATAAATATATTAATGATATATAGTAATATGTTACTCTAATTTAACACAGATAAATATATATATATATATATATATATATATATATATATATATATATATATACGTAGCTCTTACGTTTGATATTTGGTATCTTATTATATAGTGGGGGCAATTTATTACTGGACTAAGTAAAGTCACTTCTATAGCTTGCTTAACGTGACTTTTAGGGGGAATTACGGTCATTTTAGGAGGTTGCGATTTAAAATTAATATGAAAGCAGGAAGATTTCTCGACAATTAAACTGAATTATTAATACATTAAATTATTAATTTATATAAATACGCTTATTCCAAATACAGTACAAATTTATTACCCAGTTGATTATATCGCATACAGCTATTTTCAATAAAGTCAGCATTTATGCATTATTACAGTAGAAAGTTATATGAACTTGATTTAAATTCAAATATATATAATAACACCTATTAGAATATATTATGAAATACGTATATAATCAATACAACTATATTTTATTATATTTGTGTTATTTAATATTTTATAGATGCATACTTTAATTATAAACCGTAATAAAGTTGTGCTTTCATTCAAAAAATTCAGTACTAGAAATATTAAGATGCTATATATATATATATATATATATTATAAATGTATATAAATATATGCAGGTGTGTACATATATACACATATGCATGTACGTATTCGTTTATGCGCGTAAATGTATATCTGTGTGTATATATATGTATATATTATTGTGAATAAATATAACAACTATATAGTAGAGGTTATACGAGTATATGTAGCATATATAACATTCACGGTTTTGCGAAAGTTTAACGTATGTATTAAAAAGTTGCATATAAGTAATTAATCGTAAATTTAATAAAAGCATAGGGTCCTACTCTATAATAGTCATTGGGTTGTTGGATATATTAGTAATAACAAATAGTAGCCTTCCTGTATGCCCAGAATATTGATGGCGTACATCAATACGAAAATTAGCTGTGGACATGTATAAACCTGCTTATTATTTCTATTAAGTATTATATACCTTGCGACTGCAAACATAGAATTTTCCATAAACTGTGAGTATCCGTTTGATCCGGAGTAGGAAACAGTAACTCTAAAACTTCATATAAGCTTTATTCGACGTACTATTAGATTGACCATTGACATTATTACTTTCACGAGGACTTATTATATTATTATTCAATTATTTCATACGTGTTTATTTTGCTTTCATCGTCATTGTCCGCATAACTTGATGCATTCGACCACTCGCTGGAAGAAGAATCAGAATCAGCTTTACTTGTTTTGGAGCTTCTAGTTCTACACACAAAACATCAAACAATTCTTCATAGTATAAAAGTTTTCTGTTTAAAAATATAATATAAAAAAGTCTCTCCAGTTAAAATATAATCTATATTTATTTTAGTTATTTGTAATTGAATAAATTACTGAATAATTAATTGATATACATTTTTAACATATTTAATTATTGTATAATTAATATATATAAGTAATATTTATGATATTAATATATATAATTGATACAATTAATATATATAGTTAATATTTACAATAAATATAAATAATATATATATATATATATATATAATAAATATAAATAACATATATATACATATTTATATATATATATATATGGATATATAACTGTAATATATGATTAATATTTTTCTTTCTCGATCAACATATATAATCAATATAATTTATGTTTATAATAATAAAACGACGAAAATGTATCACGTACAGACTTTGTGCAACGTGCTGCCAAATGAATACAGTTATTATATATATATATATATATATATATATATATATATATATAATAACGATGCATATAATTAGAAAAAAGGTATTATTTGTGAAATATAACCATTTATATATACATATATATATATTAAATATATCTATAAAGTAAATAATAGTTAATTATAAAACGATTTATAAATAAATCTATATATATAGTACATATAATATAAAACATACGTCAGTTATACTCATACATTTAATATGTTGATATATATATATATATCCATATACATCAATATATGAATATATACATATCTACATATTATTTCTGTAAAGTAAGGTACTTATATATAATCAAAAACATATAAAATAAATAATTATACGTTATTACTTTTTTGTGACTGAACTTTGAGATGCACTTTCTGACTCTATTACGTCGAGCTTGGTTACAGCATCGGATCTGTGACAAATAATTGATTGAAATTTTACATTTTATGGGTAATTGATTTTGAAGTTTTCTTGAAGTTTGATTCAGTGTAGCCTGGCATGCACGCAAAAACAACTTCAATTTGATTAGGTTGGAACTGCGCATTGTTTTGCTTTTTTTTTTATTATTTACTTTCAGAATATTGTAAATTTCAGTAGCTCTTTGCTGAACGTTCAAGTCAACGGATTCCATTTGAGGTTTCAATAGATTTATAACCTATGAAATACTTATATCAAATGTTTTGTATATATATGTCTGCACATATATATATATATATATATATATATATATATATATATATATATATATAATACATAGCAATAAAGTTATTATTACAAATACACAATGTATTACATATATAAAAGCATAAAGTCATTACGTTATGCAGTATTTTGAAAGTTAAAACTATTAAATGATAGGAAAATTTTTTCTAAGATTTTATATATATATATGTATATCTGTATTTATGTACATATGTATACATGTATATATGTGTATATGTATATATGTGTATATGTATATGTACATATATATATATATATATATATATGTATATATGCATATATGTATATATGAATATATGTTTAAATGTATATATGTATAAATGAATATATGTGTATATGTATATATATATGTATAAATGAATATATATGTATATATGTATATATGTATAGATATATATTTGTACATATGAATATATGTATTAATGAATGTATATATATGTGTATAGTTAGTTTTGATTAACATTCTTCGTACAAGCTGACATTAATTTATATACATTTAAGCATAAGCTCACCTGTGTAATAACCTCATGTTATAACATTTATATTTCTATAAGTAATAACTCATATTGACTTGTATAATTGAGATAAAATTTTATATTACTTTATTCCTTATTTTTGTGTCATTGTTTTCGCAGTTGACAAGTTTAGCGTAAGCGAGTAGTATGTATGACTTTATGTCAGGTGGGAGTTTGGGGTAATGATTGGACATAGTCGTAATTTGATTCTCAACAGGGTAAGTGTCTTTTACTAAATAACCAAACTCGCCTATCAAATACGAACACATTCTACAGCAAAAATCGCAATTCTTTAAAATTTACTTTAAGGCGACATTAGAAATTGAAGCATTTTTCATTAACTCATATGCTTGCTCAACTGCGTACTTTTGCAAACTTTCTTTTTCTGATCCCTCTCCAGAACAAACCTGACAAGTCGCTACTGATGCTTGAAACTACATGTACTATTCGATGCCATATGTCGTCGCTCACAGCGTGAGGAGCATATTCCATCAACTTGATAACTACATCAATATACCTGAGATACGTGTTTAAATAAAAAATAAATCAAACATATAATAATATATACATATATATACATATATATACATATATATACATATATATACATATATATACATATACATATATATACATATATGTATACATGTAAGTATACATACGTATATGTAAACACATGTAATTATAAATAAATATATATAGATATATATATATAGATATATATACATAAATATATATACATAAATATATATACATAAATATATACATATATATATACATTGAGATACATATGTATACATGTAAATATACATACGTATATATAAACACATATACATATATATAAATATATGTATATATCTATCCATATGTATACATATATATATACATTGGGATACATATATATACATACATATACATATATTTACTAATATATATATATACAAATATATATATATATATATATATATAAGTTTATGTATGCATAATCATGTATATCTATTTAGATAATAATAACTTTGTGTATAATTTTGGATTTGTATTTAAATAAACAAATTGTACGTATAAGAATATATGTGGAAGTATGAATTAAACATTACCATGTGAAATCTGGTGAATATTTTTCTATTAAGTTAGTAATCTTAATGACCAAATCTTCTTGTAATGGACGGTCATACGAAGTTTTTAAGGCATCTAAAAAATCGTTCACAACAAGTTGCCAGATATTTTTAGCGCAAATTGAATAGAGAAGATTTATTGCTTGTCGCTTAGCAGAGATATCAGGATTATTCATATGCTGTAAAACTGAACGAATATTACTGTGAAATAAACGCATATTAAATTTCAACTTTAAATATGAATTCAGTATTTATTGAACCTTACTTTTGAGCAACTAAAATGATATCAGGATCGCATATTAAATTGGACATGGCTTCAAGCTTTAAGTAGCAAACATCCGGATCCTGTATATATATGTTTCCGAAAAAAAAGAAGCAAAAATAGTAGTTTAACGAAGGCTATGATTTAAATATATTTTGAAGTATTTATATAATTAATACATGTTTGATTAATTTTATATATTTTGTATAATTTCACTATATTTACATATACAATGTATGCTACAATATAATTATTTATTATTTATTATTTTCACTAATAATATTTATATATATATATATATATTTTTTTTTTTTTTTTCAAATAAAAAACATATGTAATTTATAATTGTTTCTTGAGGCCAATTATATTTTTAGTCAGCCAAAATATATTAATAAGTGTATAAATTTTAACTATAATCATATAAATGTTTTATAACAAGTATGCACTGTATAGTAGCAGCCTTGAATATTTCTTGCTATCAATTGCTTAACTAAATACATTTGGAAAAAAAAACCCCCTCTTCATAAAGTTTAATAAATATAGCTACTATAAAAAACTTACTACTTCAAACTGAATGTTGCTCAATTCAGATGCAATTTTACGTTTGACGTCGGTCATAATTACTTTAGAGTAAAAGGGAACGATTTTGAGTGCTTCAAAGAATATTGCGTAGGTCTGCAAAACATCGTAGCAATAAAGAATTACAGAGCGTGTAGTTTCCACAAACACTTTTTTTTTTTTTTGCATATATTGCATACATTAAATTTGAATATATAAACTCCATTATATTCTTATATTATATTCTTCTCTAATGTGGATTAGTAAGCACATAAATTAAGGTTTAAAATATATACAAATATGCATTTTCGTATATACTCATAAATAAGTACTTGAATTAAGTTACAAGCTGTAATACCATATAATAATTGTTCAGCTTTTCAAAGCGTTCATGTGATTTTTTTTTCCTCATTTTTCGATCATTTTGATTGTTATTCATAGGAAAGTTTGTCAACTGAGATAATATATTTGTAAGGACTTTGTGTAGTGATTCGGTAAACCTAACAGAACTAAAAAACATAATCCATTTTTACGCTGAGTCGTTCACAACGGGACTTAAATGTTGCAAGATTGAAAGTACATTGATAATTAGTAAACGCTTATACATACACTCAATAAATGAAGTATTTGAAAGATCTTCTTGTGCCCTAAAATTGCATATTACTTTTCTTAGTCGTCTTATCCATATTCACTGTAGTAATAACATACTGTTATTATTATCATACTGTTATCTATATAAAAAAATTAATTAGGTTAATTTAACTAGGTTTAATCAACATTATGGATTAGTGTTGATAATACTTTATTATTACATATGTATATATATATATATATATTATGTCTTTGATATGCATATTTATAGGTTTGTGAACACGCAGATATATATATATATATATATAAGAAGCTGTCTGTACACATATATATACATGTATATATACATATATAAATACACATATTTACATATATATACATATATATACATATATATACATATATATACATATATATACATATATATACATATATATACATATATATACATATATATACATATATATACATATATATAGAAGTTTATGTATGCAAATTCATGTATATTTATATAAATATAGGTATATTTTTTTAAAATCATATTGAATTAGTGCATAAGTTAGTTAAACAAGTATGTATTTAATTAAATACGTTTAGAATTAAATACGTGTAATTGTGTATACAATAAAATTGCATAAATATAGAGTTATGCATATCATAAGAATATATGAAGATAACTGTGTAAAAGTTTTTATAAATAGTGTATAAATAATAATAAAGATAAATTATATAATTATCCTGTAAATAACAGAATTACAGTAATAATTACTTTAGCAGTAGTTCCAAGCAAGGTTTGGCAAGAGAATCCCAAGGGAAACTATTTACTCTAACAACTCCACTTAAAAAATTAGTGACGGAAAATAAAAGTCCATAGTTTTTACTACATTTTATAATCTATATAGACAATATAAGCGAAGGTATAGTATAATGGCAGCGTAATAGTATCTAAGATCTTAACTGAATCAACAACGGGAACCCAAAATTTAGGTGATATACAAAGTGGTTGTTTACGTGCAAAGGAAAGTAGTATATTGAAACTTTTAATTTGATATGTGTCATAAGCAGGTGGGGTATCAGTGGTATATTTTTGACAAATGCCACGTATGACTTCGAAGGATATATCAATCAAACATTGTGAAGCACAATTAGCTAAAAAGTTAGCTGCTAAATTAGCTATAGCAATATTATTTGATTGTATATCTATTTTAACGGCATTCACGAATTTGTTTATTATATTAGTATTATCTTTTAATAAAACAGATGTTGCTATATACCCCGTAGACTTTTCGTAATAATTCGAGCATAATATCATATTAGAGATCTCTGGAATAGCAAAGCTAACATCATATCCCAATGTGTATATATATACTAGTTTCCATATACATTTACGCTTTTCATAACCAGATAAAAGTTTATATGTCAAAAATCTTTTTCTTATTTTTACTATTTCTTTTGACACCCTACTAGACTCTAACTCTTTAGTTGTACACTGGCGTATGTCATGTATAAATTTTGATAAACCACGTATTGTAGTTTTACTTATCATTTTAATAGTCCCCTTCCTGTATGAGCTTAAATATGTTGTGTTACTTTTTTTTTTTTTTTTTTTAACATGTAGTCATTTTCATTAAACAGCAATACGCTCAAAATTGTACAGACAATATGATGCATTCAATTGTGACGCATATATATATGTAACGTATAATATACTTAAGATAATTTTAATAATTTATAAAGAAAAGTTTTTAATGTATTGTATGTGTTTTTAATATAAAAAAATAAATCTAATAATAATGAACATTTTATTGGCTAAATAGATGGTACATAAATAGATTGATTTCTAATCATTATAACTAATATTTGAATTAACAAATAAAAAGCAAATATACTGCAATTATAATTAATTTATATCCTTGTAATATATAAACGTAATGTTAATATATAAAGATAATGAATACACGCATCTTAAAAGAAAAAAAAAATTGTGGTTTTTTTATTTGTTTGTTGTAATAAAAAATTGCACCTGATTAGTGCAATACTCTTTTTTTTCTTTATACGCTAGTATATGTCTAAAATTCAGCCTTATAATTATATATACCTGTTTGCAAACTTAACTTATAACAAATTTCCAACAGTTTGTATATTAATTGAGTCGTTATTATTTTTATTATTAGCAATAACTGCTATTTATAAAATTATAAAGGAATTTACTTCAAAAGATTATAGCGCGGATAGTGAACATGCTTCCCGTAGTAACATAATAGGAATTTTAGCTATAGCTAATTTTGGTAATGCTATATTAGTTCGTAAATATATTACAGCTCGGAGTTTTTCTTTGTTTTTGATTCCTTGTCTGATAGATGGTATATAAAGAAAGTTCCATAATTACAAATATTTTAGGAGTCCCCTCAAACTACTCTGAATTCTACAAATACCTTCAAAGTAATATAATGTATATAATTCAAAATCATGACCCAATTTTACTCACAGGAATAACAAATAATTATTGATAAACATATTTAAGAAATACGTAAATTTTAATGAATAGTTATTTAACTAATTTAACGATTTCATATTAGTTTATATTATAAAAAGTTATTGCAGTCAAATTAAATATATAAAGTGTCACATGGTTTTTTTCTTATTTATAAATTAAAAAGGATGGGGAGTTCATACAATATTGTATATTAGAAGTATGCTAAATTATATATATTATATTTATTCATTTGGATATATATATATATATTCACACTAAAAACAAGTATATAAAAAAAGTCTAGAAAGAGTTTTTCTAAAATTTTTGCAAAAATAAAATGTATATTTTCATACTTATTAGCGCATGGCTGGTACTCCCTTCTTATAATAATACCTTCACTTCTTTATTTGGTGGTTTATACAACTATAGTGGTATTTTGGTACCAGGTAATAAATTGCTTATTTATGTTCTGATTAAAGCTGTTAAGATTTTTGAAAGACCAGTTTAATGAATCTAACCCATATATCCCGTGGATAACAGCATTTGGTGTAGCTTTAATGTTGGTTACAATCCAAAAATATAGATATCAAGCTCATTTTATTATAATGGGGTTGATAGGAGTTTCATTTTGCGTTCTTTCTATATTTCTTCTATACTACAGTATTAATGTAATATGCAGCATATGATTTATATAAACTTAGTTCCCAGAATATATATATAGAGTTCTGTATATATTGTGCAAATATAGGTGTAAAATATAATATAATTTTACATTTGAATTAATGTTGTTTTATACAATAGATTATATTGCGCATACTCGAGAAACCTTCTAGCGATATATCCAAAGTAATCATTAAAAGGGTAACATTTGCATTATTCATAATGCGTTCTTAGATTTTAACAGTACTTGTTGCATGTCCCTGTTTGCTTTTTTTAAAAGGAGTTGTATGGATAATAATAAATTATGAATATATTCAAGGAAATGTCCATTTACTGACCTCAATTTTTTGGTGGATAGGAACGGTAATACATACATATATATCAATATATTTATATATATATATATATATATATATATATAAATAAATATATATATATACATATATATACATATATATACATAAATATATATATATACATATATATACATATATATACATATATATGCATATATATACATAGATTCATATATATATATACATATATATACATATTAGTACATATATATACAAATTTATACATACCATAGATATAGATACATACACATATACGTATCAATAAATACATATATATTCGTATATATATAAATCAATAAATTGATTATTTATTTTTAGGGATACGTCGCTACTGAATTTATAGAAAGCATATTATTGCTAATTGCTTTCTCTTCTATCTTTGATAACCCTTCGGTAAATACATACATGCTAAATAATTATGCAGATGCCGCGGCTACAGGAACCTTTAATTTCGGAGAATCGGACAAATAGCCAAGCACGCATTTCCTACTATTGTTGAGTTTTTTTATTTCTACATATTTTTATTCCGATTGTTGATAACTATTTAACTTTTTTCTTTCTACCACAGGTGCTCTATACACATATTTTTTTGTGATTCAAGTTTATCATTTAATACAAGTATATACAATTATATATATATAATTGTATCTAACGACTTTCATAAAATTAAATCCTTCAATCATTATATAATTATTATATATTTTTTATTTGTTTAAAACATTTAAAAACTATAAAAATTATTACTATTAATAGAAACCATATTTTTTCCTCATATCTATATACATTTATTTATAAATAAATATATATATTTATATATACGTGAATCCAAAAAAAGAAACCCTTTCAGTACATTACTAATAGTAATGTAATAATATTTTTCCACAATATAGTATAAAATATTTTTATTGAAGTAAAATAAAAAGTACACAAAACTTAGAATTTTTTTTTTTTTTATAAAAAGTTAAACACTTGAAGCGACGCGTTTAACGGAAGCGTCTCCTTTTTCTTCAAGAATACCTCTTTTAATTAATATGGATAAGGCTCTTACAATGAATATTTGCTCAAAGCCTTTCATTTTAAGCTCACTTATTATTGAATATTTACTAGCTCTTGTATTAACAGGAAGTCGTTGCAAAATAGCTGTTTCGGCTAATCGAACTTTTTCTTTTTCGGAACTCGACAGAGTTTCTCGAGTTAATGTTGACTTTGCTGCCTCTAAGGTAGCTAAATTAAATAGGTGCATGGCTTCTTCTACGTGAGTAGGACTCACATATCTTGAAAGAGTCATGCGCGCCAAAGATTCAGATATTCGCGATAAAGATTCTAGTTGACGAATTGTAATTGGTATTTGATCTCGAGCTTTTCTCGAATCTCCTCTCATAGCCTCACGTATCTAATTTAAAAGTTTCATGAAAATTTAAATATATATATATATATAAATATATGTAAACTTTGCTATATACCAGCTTATTTAAAAAACAAGAAAATTACCTCGACGTAGTAATTTTCGAGCTTTTTGGCAGCCTCTGGAGACAATACGGGATTACAAGAGGAACGGCAATAGTTGATATACTCACGTAACTTTTCACCAGAAATAGGTCCTTCAGCAGTTGACAAATCTGCCATTCCAGTGTGTAAGTGTAGCACGTGTTTGGCAACTGTTAAATCTCTCTCGACATCCTTAATATCACGAACAATCCATATTAAGTCAAACCTAATAAAAAGAATAACTCCATATCACATAAAGATACAAAAATTATTGTTTTATTAATAATTTATACCTCATTTTCATTTAATACTCTAATGATGCCCAATATATTTAAGTCTTACATATTAAACATATATATTAATTTCTTCTGTAGATAAATATATATATAAATGTATATATAAATATATATATAAATATATATAAATATATATATAAATATATGTATACATATATATATAAATATATATATAAATATATATATAAATATATATATAATTATATATTTAAATAAATATATAAATATATATGAATATATATTTATATATTTATTAAATCTATTATAATTTATATAGATGAATAATAATATAAATTTGTATATAAATATATATACGTATATGTTTATTAGATAAACAAGTATTATATTCGATTAATATTACATATATGTTGAGTTATATCAAATGTAATGTCATTTTGAATAGATAAATTTAAATAAAAAATTAATGTATATACCAAAAGATAAATTACCTGGACAATATAGTGGTTTCGAAATCATGTTGGTCTGTAGTTTCCTTTGAATCGTCATAAGAACCAAAACTTGGATTTGCGGCTGCCAAGACACTACAGCGTGTAGTAAGAATTGTAGTGATTCCTGCTTTGGCTATAGAAATAGTTTGTTGCTCCATGGCTTCATGAATCGAAACTCGATCGTCGTCTCTCATTTTATCAAACTCGTCAATACAGACGACACCTCCATCTGCTAATACCATAGCTCCTCCTTCTAGAGCGAAATTGCCATTAGAGTCTCTCAAAACGGCGGCAGTTAATCCAGCAGCACTTGAACCTTTACCAGATGTGTAAATAGCTATAGGCGCTGTTTTTTCGACAAATTTAAGAAATTGACTTTTAGCCGTAGAAGGGTCTCCTAAAAGTAATATGTTTATGTCCCCTCTTAACTTCGAGCCGTCTGTTAAGACTTTACGAGAACCACCAAACAATAAACACGCTATAGATTTTTTTATGTCTTCCGAACCGAATATAGCAGGTGCTATAGATTTGACAATTTTATCTATTATTTGTGGATCTTGAGCCATCTGTTGGAATTCCTTGATATTTTGAAAATTGGTTGGAATCAAAGCTTTTCTGGGACCGGTTCTATCAAGGTATTCAAGTCCCAAAACATGTATATACGATATACTAGGAGTATTTTGTTTAGATAGTATTTCTTGAGATTTATGTATAGTAGAATAAACTCCTATTACCAATATACGTTCCCCAGGCAAAACACGTCCACACAGTATATTAGCAGCGTTTAATAAAATAGTTTTAGGCATATCTCCAGTGGGAACATGCTCTGGCAATTCTTGTAATTTGATTTGCTGTACATCGCAATACTCAGACTCATCCGATAAAATAACAAATGAATCCGGAGAACATTTTTCTTCATTATTTTGCCTATTTTGTCCTTTAGACAAACAATATTTGGGAATATCTATTTGCTGTTTCCATAAAGGTACTGAAACTGTTATTTCTGATTCGCACTGTTTACATTTCATGCGCATTCTGATAGCTTTATGCACTGGTTTATATGCTTGCAATACTATTCCAGGCACTATTACTAAACTCTCTACTAAAAAAGCATTTAACTCCCGTATAGGCGTAGGTAAACGATGGGATATTATTTCTAACTGAAATAATCTTAGATGTTTTACTAATGGCTCCATATATTCAAAAGATGTCTCTTCTTTGTTAACCGAAACACTGTCATTCATGTTTGCATTCGACATATCGGGATTAAATTGATACGTAATTTTACAGTATTGCACAAATTCATTTCTTTCTTTATTAGATAATCCCTCTAAATATAATTCGCGAATAACTTGTTCTCCCACGCTAATAGCTCTAAGAGGGTGTTTTTGGAAACAGTTTAATAATAGTTCTCGCCAATTGTCTAAATTATTGTTCTCACTTCCCTATAAAGCAAGAGAATTATAAAGATTTTTTTTTTTTTCTTTTTTTTTATACTTTTTTTTTTGCACATACTTCAAACATACCAACATCAGAGTTCTGAGAAGATTTTTTGATCTCCGTAATCCAATGTGGCATATTAAAATGCTCAATATTCAATTGAATTGAAGAAGCATTTCTACGTTGCGATAAATTGTCTAGTTGGTCAACAAAAATTTTCCATGGCAAAAGAACTAGCTGTCTTATTTGTTGCTTATATGTATACTCCCCTATAAAAAAAGATATAGCTTTTTTTTTTTACCATTTTCCGTAAAGTAATTGAAAAAGTACCGTAACACTTGTTTGAGTAATGAAAATTGTGTGTTTAAATCAGTTGGTATTACTGAAGTTGGAATCGCTACATTTTCAGACAAATTATTCTGAGCTGTATATGTTATATGCATCACTTATTGAGCTTTCAATTTCATTTTTTTTTTTTTGGAGGGTCCTCCTCACCAGAATTTTGATATTAAGCAATCATTCTTTTACTATTTTATAAGTTAAAGTAATTCGGAAATTATTATTCATAATTAAAAATTATTGTAATTAAAAAATTAAAGCTTGATCTTTTTGTTTTTCTTTTTGAAAGGACAGATTTATACAATCTTTGGTAATTAATTCAGATAATAATTTATTAATTTTTTTTTTATAAAAAAAAAAAGTACTATGATATTCATAGTTGTCCGCAATCAGCTATACGCACATCAGCAGTAGGCGCTCCTGAGTTGGATCTAGATGCACAGTTTTCAATTTTCTTGACAACGTCTTCGCCTTGAATGACTTGTCCAAAGACGACATGTTTGCCATCAAGCCATGGAGTTTTTACGGTAGTAATGAAAAACTGTGAGCCGTTGGTGTTTGGGCCTGCATTGGCCATTGATAAAAGATATGGACGGTCATGCTTTAGTTTAAATGGCTCATCGTCAAATTTTTTTCCATAGATAGACTCTCCACCGTGGCCGCTATATAAAGTGATATCTCCACCTTGTATCATGAAGTCCTTAATTATTCTGTGGAAGTTGCAGTGTTTATAGTGTAAAGGAACGCCTTGCTGACCCATACCTTTCTCTCCCGTACATAATGCGCGAAAATTTTCAACTGTCTTAGGAGCGTCGTCTTTAAACAACTCCATAATTATGCGGCCAGCTGGCTCGGAGTCTATTTGAATGTCAAAAAATACACGAGGATTCATTGTTTTTATATAAGGTAAGCCCAGAATGAAAGCAGAAAATATAACTTTCCATAAAATGTCCCACATGAGGTTTTATAAATCTCGATATTTATATTTTGTTTTGTAAAAATATTTTACTTGAAATTTTTTGATTAATAATTTTCTGTAACAAAACCACCTGATTCACCTAAAATACATTATATGATAAAAGAAAACTTATTTACTAATGTCTTAGCAAATTTTACTATATTATCTAAAAATTATTAACTACTTAGTCAATTTGGTAATATTTTTTGTAAACATCTTTGTTTTATTTTTGTTAACTCGAAAATACGCTTTAATTTGAAATAATATGTTTTCTAAAAAAAAATTACTTTTTCGCGAGACTAAATTTTTCTTTACAAAAAGTTTAATAATTAACTTCTCTTATGTTTCGTAAGGTCCTGAAGCACTACTTAGATATGGAAGACATAATTGATCTAAAATACCATTAGAATGATTAGCACTGATCAATTAACTCATAATTTATTATTATTATTATTCGAACAATTACCTATTTTATTATTAAATTTCTCGTAATTATGGTCTAAATTGAAAAAAGGATTACAAACAAAGTCGACATAAGTTTGGTTTATGTTTTGAAAAAGCTAAAACATATATGTATGTATATATATATATATATATATATGTATGTATATATATATATATACATATATATATATTGGAGTAATTGTAGAAACAAAATTACACATATATATAGTGTACATTGAGCTATTTATGCTATTTTATTTAATTATGTTAAATTTATTGAGGAAAATATTTTTCATTTTGTTCGAAATGCATGTTACATGTCATAGATCCCTACAAATAATTATTATACATTGTTCAATGCATATATATATATTGAGTAATAAATTCTTTTCATAATTTAATTTATTTAAATGAAAGTGTTATTAATATACACACGTACGTTCAATTAATCATGCGCATCTATATATATATATATATATATATATATATATGTATATGTATATTTATATATATATGTATATTTTGTAATTTAGATATTATACGTATGTGAACTACAATGTGTATTTATGAAGAATATGTTTTAAGTCATAAAAATTGTTGTGTGACATAGAACAATTACCGTTATTAGCAAATCATCTTGTATGCCTAACTCATCTTTAATTATGACAAAAACTTTTAAACCAGTCGTCGTTAAATAACCATATATTGAATAGTCATGAATGCAAGTAAGTTCATCAAAATCCAGCGAGCTTAGAGATTTGTTTTCAAATTTGTTCAAATATTGCAATATGTCAGGGCTGTTCAAACCAACACAGGGACAAATATATCCCAAATAAGGCTTGATTGGTTCATCGTCTACCTCAGACTTACTTGAACTTTTCAAAACTGAACGAAGTACAAATACTTATACTAGCACAATTGGTAATTTGATACTTTATTTAAAGTTATTGCAAGCTTTATAAATATCAATACAGTTAATTATGTAAATGTATATATAGATATATATGTATATATATATATATATCATTAAATATCTCACTTTGTATAATGTTTCTTGCGAAG